>OY723387.1:14916211-14986211 GCA_963210295.1 Ophion ellenae | reverse complement strand
TAATAATTCGGCCTCGCGGCTTCACAGTTTTCCGATGGCTGATCAAATGATCCAAAATAATTCATCTGATGATGAGGAGCATTGGTCGGGAAATGCACGTTACCGGTTTGATTTTAAAAAATCGCGTATTGCGGTGAGGGTGGTAGATATGTCTGCTGATACCCGAAATGTGGATAACCCTACTGTTGCTGCATTTCCGGTACGTACAGTTGAGGTGTAACTACTGATGGAGGGTGAGTGAGGCCGGTCAAGTTCTCTTTGTTGGGGCCTGCTTGTGAACGATCGGTCAAGATTGGAGGCTCATTCGTGACACCTGCGTCTGTTGTGTTGATTTCCGCCTTGTTGTTTTTAGGGCTTTCGTTTTTCTTAGATTTGATTGGACTCATTCCATCGGCAGTCTTGTTGTTCCCAGGGTTTTTTAAAAATTTTATCGGCCTCATTTCATCGATAGATTTGTCGAAACTCGACGATGAACGACTTCGTTTCTTGGACTTCGTTTTTGTCGGTGTGGACGTCTTCTTACTTCCTTTCTCATGTGAATAACCGACGAGGCCAACAGAGAAATCTCCTGATTTCGAAGAGACAGATGATTTGTTCATGAACGACTCGGGATCAGAATTTTCCACCTCAGAATTTATTGGAGTTTCAATCTTTGTTTTTTTTTTTTCGTGAGCAACGATTTCTCGAGGGTTTTTTCCCAGTGTTTTCACACTATCTCTTGGATTGGGTGCTGACTTCCGTTCTCCGCTTTGAGTTGATGCCACGTGATACTTAACTGTCAACTTGCCACACATCAAGTTGACTACACGATTAACTTCGATTCGGCGCCCAGTAACGTCTTCAACGTAAGCTGAAATGCAGATAATTTCATTTAGTTTGATTAATTGGTTTAATAGACTAAGAGCTGGTGACCATAAAGATTGGATAATTTTATTAGACACCATAGTGAGGCTTATGGTTGCCTTAGGGCCTCCTATTCGAAAACTTTCAGTCTGGCAAGACTTATCGGCGGAGAGAGAGTGACAGATATTTCGAGGTGGTGAAAATTGTTTCTTTTTATTCAATAGTTTTAGTTGTAATTTTTTGGTATGTTTTCGAAACAACATACAACAAATTTACGACTGATACTATTACCGAAAAAGACAAATTTCGTCTTACCTTGAAACTTTTATTTACCCCGGGCGAGGCTTTTCTGACTAAAAATTTTCAAACAAGAGCCCCTCGGGTAAAACCGTAAGCCTCACGATCGTGGCTATTAAAATTACTTGGCCGCTTTTTTTATGGAACAACCCTTTAAGGTATTACTATCACAAAACTACTTTATTTAAGATTCTTTAATAATTTTGTATGAACATTGTTGACATCGAAACTAACAATATTCCCCTATGAAGAAAAATTTTCTAACGTCTAGAATTTGAGATATTTAATTTTCAATTTTTTATTTCCCCCATCTAAACGCGTGTAAATTGAAGTCACGTTTCGTTAATAATGAGTTGCAAAAAAATGTATTGAGGATTTTTTTTTGCAGATACCCAGAAAGGCTATGAGCCGAAATTTTTAAAGTAAGATCTTAAATATATTTTTTGTAACTCATTGACGAAACGCGACTTCATTTTACACGCGTTTAGATGGGAAAAGTTAAAAATTGGAAATAAAATATCTAAAATTCTAAACGTCAGAAAAATTTTCTTCATAGGAGAAAATGGTTAGTTCTGGTGTCAAGAACGTTTATACAAACTTTTTTAAAGAATCCTAAATAAAGTCATTTTGTAATAGGGAACCATCTGAGCCTGTAGATGTGCCCTCAAGTTATTTGTTACGTACTCGAACGCCGTCACAATCTCAGAAGTTACTGAAAAGAATCATTTCGATTTTATAACGATTAGTTCTTTATTATTGGAAAGCAAAATCGTATATAATAAATATCGAATGAAGCAACAAACCCGTCAAATGCGAAAAAACTTTATCGAGAGAACAAAATTGCTCTTTTTTTATTCCTTCCGGGTCAGGATCTTTTGTTTTCAAATCGTCACCGATCCTGCGGCGTTTGATCACATTTTTCTTCTCAACTTGAGCATTTGTCTCCTCTTTTTCAGTTTGGGTGAAATTAGAACTTTGATGGGTTTCATCGAGCAACTCTTCTCCTCCGCTGGCTTGTAAGAGTCCGTCCATCTTTTCTAGTAGAAGTTCGTCGTATTTTTTTTTGGGGTGTACGCCTTCGATTGATCAGACTCTCTCTTAGTTTTTAATATATGTTGCCTTTCCACAGTATTCTGTTCTTTGCCCTTGGCCGATTTGAACTGTGGCATTACAATTTCTCCCGTCTTCACGTCAACGTTCAGTTTCCCCAAGTACGCTTGTGTGGCTAATAAAATATTCACAATTCACACGGATTAATTATTATGTAAATTTATTAATGGAAAAAACGTCTCATTTTGTAAAATAAACAATGTTTTGAAAACTTCATTTTTCGTTTGAAAATTTTATCAGAATATAAGCGAGTTAATTTGTTGCACAAATCATCCTAACCGTCGAAAATTAATTCTAATGAAAATGCAAAAAAAAATTAAGCCTCATACAAATTTTATTATAATAACGAAGTTAAGTTGAATAATCGAAGCATTCACTGTACTTACAACTATATCGCAGCAGTTTAGCCCGGTGTTTTGATGAGTTCAACCTCACAAGCACATCATCGCCTGGATCTGGTTTTTTCCCGTTCGGTTTTGGAAGAATTAAAGTTTCTTCAACGACTGAAGATTTTTTCTCTTTCGGGAAATAAATCAACACCCACATCGTCCCAACCGTCGTTACAGCACTCTACACATGTATTCACGTATAAACGCGTAATCGTTGTATTTGTCCTGGTACTGAACGTCACTCACGAGATTTGTTTATTATTTTTGCTATTTACGGACTACGAGGTGTTGAAGACTTCTTCCTTCTTCTCCTTTGTCGTTATCACGCCGCGAAAAGCGATGGGACTGGCTACACATGTATCCACGTATAAACGCGTAATCGTCGTATTTGCGCCGGTACTGAACGTCACTCACGAGATTTGTTTATTATTTTGGCTATTCACGGACTACGAGGTGTTGAAGACTTCTTCCTTCTTCTCCTTTGTCGTTGTCACGCCACGATAAGCGTTGGGACTGGTTACTATACACACGCGTCAGCCAATCAGAGAAACGAAGGAAATTTCGGCGCGCAAAAGCGCGGGATATTCTCTTCGTCGTATGGCACACGCATCCACCACACATTCTCGTCATCGTATTGTGACGCCCGTCGATTTCTCATTATTACATTATAAATAAAGAGACTCATGCTGAAGGACAATGCGTTCCCGAAACATGAGATCCAATAAGATTCGACCCATAGGTAGCTCTGATCCCGTCGTTACTAAGAAGTCGGTAACAACGAGTGCAGTTACCTATGTGGGATAAAACAGGCGTTTATATTAAATCCATATTTCTTTTTCTCTTCGTATTGTTTAATATACTATTCACATAATACTAATAATAATAATATATCAATGCCTAACAAAGTAATAAAAATAAACAATAAACAATAAAAGGAAAGATTGTGTTTCTCGCGACCACGTGTCAATAACGTTGCAAGAAACACAGTGCACAGTGCGCTTTCGTTTGTCCGCGCGCGTAACCCCGAGCGAGCACGTGCTCACCGAGTTCTCTTCATTTTGGCGTACGTTTGTTTTTTTTTCATTTGAGTAATTGTGATTTAAAACGGAGACATGGCTGATGATGAGCCACCCCGGCATCGGCCCCACACATTTGAAGAGTTATCTTGTCGAAGTCAACAACGAACGGCACGTAATTATCGACTTGCATCATTGACGCAACGGTATCACGACGAATATGAGTTCGTCGAAAATTTCTATAGAAGTGAATGCAGCGAAGGCTCAGATCCACTTGTGCCCAACGAGAATCCAAGCCACAGGTAAATACATTTTATTTATAATTGAAAACTGAGAAAACATAAAGAATATCTAGTAACTTCGATAACTGACGATATCCTTCATAATTTATAGAGAAACGAGGTATATGTCGAATGACATCGATATGATTTCATCATTTGAAGTAAATGAGAGTACTCATGATAAGATTGGTAAGTTTTTTTTGAGGTTAGGTTTTATTAATTTCAATGGGAAAAAGAGAGAGATAGAGAGAGTGAATCAAAAGCGATTTTCTTCCAGTATTTGTAAATAATATTGAATTAAAATAGTATTCATTTTCTTTTTTTTATTCACTCAGTAATGAAAAAAATGACATTTCAAGTTGTACTATGAATTCAAGTTTCGAGTTTGGAGGGCAACAGAAACATAAGTTTTTTTTATTCCTGACGGTTCGAAAAAAATTAGCAGAATAAATTGATTCAAAAGATAACTCAAAAATATTTTCCAAACTCACTTTATTGGATAGTGGTAACAATGTTTAACTGAATCTAATTCGTCGATATTTTTTTTGTAGCCAGATCAGTAGATGTACTAGAGCGGTTCTAACGCAGGGATCTCAGGGGGGAGCGGGGCGGCGGGGTCCAGCGCGGGGAAGCCCAGTGCCTGGCGGCGGGGGGGGGGGGGGTCCAGCGCGGGGACGTGACGTCATGCCATGGGTCTCTGTGGAGGGGGTAGCCATGTGGTCCGAAGAGCGACTGTCGGGAGGGGGAAGCCGTCGTCGACGAGTGTTTTGTGGGGGCGGGGGTCAGGTAGTGGTGAGCGACCGTTGAAAACCCATAAATCTCCTAATTTATTATAGACATAAAAAAGATTAGCATCGATGCAGTGTTTTTCTTTCTACACTATTTAGTCCGTTTGAAAATAAAACTCACACACACACGATGTGTGCATGTAATGGTCATATATGGGTAGGCAAATCTCGATAATTTGAAGCGATACAGGAAGGGGACGGCTTTTTTTTTCCTTAACTATTCCTGTGGGGTAGGCATCTGCTGTCCAGAAAAGTGTGCACTCGTGGAGGTGAAAGCTGGCCAGGCACGCCAATCATTGACTTTCGCGATCTCTACAGAACAGCGTCTAGGTCATGGAGACTGAACTGGCGTATTATGCAGAGCATCATAGACTTTTCAATATATGTTGCCGCGTGTTCCAGTATGTATGAAGTCTGTCATGAATCATAGGGCTCTTCGGAGAGCAACACCAAACCTATTCAAGTGACACTTGAAGCTTTACAAAACTTACCAAATCAGCCATATTCTTAAGGCATTTTTTTTTCTACGTCGACATTCGAAGCCACCCTCCGAGCAACGGGAACATTTTGAAAAAATAACATTCCGCTCAAGTAATGTCTTGACTATCCGAAACACATATACGAAAACGAGGTATTTATTACATTTTTTTTGGCTTTTATTTATATTTATTTTAATTTATTTTATTATGTTTTTATTTAATTTATTTATTTATTAATTTTTTTTGCTCCCGTTGAACCCTGACCGGCTCGTTCTGTGTATGAATTTATTTTTCATGCTTTCCGCGATAAAAGATATCAACGTGATATTAAAAAACTCTGGTGGAGGTGATTCTATTTTCCGAGCTAGAAGGGAACATTTTCCGAGCTAGAAGGGAACGACAAAAATATTTTCTGATGGGAGACCGTTTTTAATCATCGGCAGCGCTCAAAAGTGGCCACACTTTGAATGAAGCAGTGAGTTAACATATCTCTCTGGGAAGACTTTTCAACTCGTTAATATGGAAAACAACAATCAACCATCAGAAGAAATCTTGCACAACCAAGCCACGCTCCTAAGTTCGATCGACGACTTTGCTGTGTGGAGGCAACAGATCGTCGAGTTCATCGAAGTACTGAAGACGCAAAGCCGAATTAAGTGCCAACGATTATCAACTAAACATCAATAGTCATTGATAGGCCAAATACCGCATCGGGAAGGATTGAAGTATTCCATGTACAGGCATTTTATAAGCATGGGTGTAGGACACAGCGGTGAAGGGTTAATGTGGCGAGAACTCGACTTGAACGCGTGATGGTCTATACTTTAACCCCGGCTCGATGAATTTCAACAACGTGGAAGTGGTTGAGCTTTACGAAAAATACGTAATCTTACAATAAATGTGAATAAGTATAAATCAATACGTGTTGAATGTTATATCCCATTGCCACGGGAAATAATAATTATGAGGGCTGCGATTAATGTGCAATCAAGAGATAATACACGTTTCGCATGGGTGACAGTCACAGCTTTATACCCAGCTGAACGAAACAGTGACCACGGATCTTCTTACATGCATTATTCAACGGTATTGAATCTATCGAATATTGGATTCCCAGGAACTATAGGTCAAATGAAAAATAAAAAAAATTGTGCTTCAAAACAATTTATCCATCAACATGTATACCACCGAAGAGGACATTGCTCCGATACGCGTGGCTCAATATAAGAAGAAGAAGAAAAGCATATCAATTTGCTATACATACAAGATACCGAAGATAACAATGTATAACATATCACATAGATAAAGAACCTATCAAGCCTCGTGAGCGCAGAACAGAGGCAGCCATTAAGAAATATATATATGCCATCGGTGTGTGAAGTTAACACAATTACTATACCGTCATATGTGCTAGACGAATTAAACAACAATCCAGTATTTCGCAGGTGTCTGCATTACTTTAGATCAACGGATAAACTACAATCACATGAGATCGATTATGGAGCAATAAAGCAGTGCGCCATCCGACTATCAAATGATACCAATAAGTGGTTCCAAATCATCAACTTCAATCGGAAAGCAACACATCCATTCACTGTAGATGCCTATTTGGAGTGTTTTTTTTTACTAATTACAGAGAGAAGATGAGAATGTGCAAAGACTGATGGGAAGAACGTAGCAGAGGATATGTACCAATATCATGAAGCATTTACTATTGATTACCACATGTGTTTTTCATATGATGAATCGCTATCATAGTATCGACCACATCACAGCGCCGATTTCATATCATAGTTCGTGACAGAACTGGAAAAACTAGTGCTGTGCATAAAATACATTTTCTAAGAAAATGAATGCTCGTCATGAGTTAATTCTAATACCTTCACGCTATGGCAATAATTGTGCATTCAGTCATCATCAACCACTAGAGGCAGAAGTTGAATTACTCAAGATACAATGGCATATGCCCCACATAATATTAGATGAGATCAATAAA
This sequence comes from Ophion ellenae, assembly GCA_963210295.1. Lineage (NCBI taxonomy): Eukaryota > Metazoa > Arthropoda > Insecta > Hymenoptera > Ichneumonidae > Ophion > Ophion ellenae. The sequence goes on along the minus strand of OY723387.1, from coordinate 14,979,012 downwards.
TTATCATTACTTCGAACATTGGAAAGTGAGCGATACTTGAATATGAGTTGTTCGCTCTTGGGATCTACACGACTGTCCATCGCTTCAAAGCACAACGAAACATTCATAGACCGAAAAAGCTGCCTCCCAACTAGAGAAACCAAAATATGTAATTGGTGCGGTGCAGACTGGTAAAAAGATAATGCATGGTAAAGGACATTATATTATTCACCGACTGCAAAATCACAAGTGCTAAACTTTATCTCAATTCAGCATTCTTTTCTCAAGATGATTCGAATTAGGACTTCAAAAAAGTTTCGACATTTTGTTCAATATGTACTCTCGATTTTGTAAATACCATTGTGACTGCAATAGTGATCGTTCTTTACTAACCATCGCCAAGTCTTAATGTGACGGCCCTCCCACTGTCAATGATTGATCACATCAGAACGAGCCTGTAAAAAAATGCTACCGTAGATGTGTGAATAGAGTTCGAATGCAAAGAAGATTCACCACTGAATACAACTGCATATTGTTTTAATCTTACATGATCGCATTGTTGACTATTGTCCATTGACCGACATTATCCATAAAATTGCATAGATCGGCAAAATCTGCGAGATACGAAGCATCATGGTCGATTCGCAATCATCATGGTCTAAAGTGGGCATATGGAAACGTTCCATATAGCATGGCTGAAGGTTCAATAACAGCTGGAGTTGAAGGTTCAACGGACGGCGATATGTGTCCTATTGTATATGTTGAGGGTCATGAAAAACGAGAATGGCTAGCTGATATAATAGATATGAAAAATGAGCTATTTATTGAGTCGTTGAATATAGACTTTGACGATATGGATGTCTCAAGTAAATTAGATGGAAGTTTTACTCTACGATGTGAAAAGCATAAAAACAGTTGTGCCTTACAAAATGTATTAAAAATATTTAATTGGTGGCTGAATCATAAAGATTCATGCAAATAAAAGAAATGCAACATTATGTACTTTTTATTCTCCTCAACCCGTACTTAGTTATGTCCGCATCACCTGATATCGGATTGTGCAACTGAATACAATATGACATTCGAATGTGAAACTCATTTGTTTGTATGGAATTTGATTCAAAATAAATTAATATAATCGCCCAATGATAATCGAAGACATTTATCAGTATACGTTCGTTAGATATTCGTGAACCGTTTGTTGGAAGTTTGCGAGCCATTCGAAGATTTTCGATAGTCGTTCGTGAACCGTTCCATAGACTTCCGAAGACATTCATAAGACGTTGGAAGCCATTTAAGAGACGTTAGAAAACATTCACAAGGCGTTTGAAGACACGCATGAAGGGTTCAAAGAGTTTCAAGAGACTTTCTACGACGCTCATGAGGCGTTTGAAGATGTTCGTGAGACATTCAGGAGACTTTCGAAAACGTTCATAAGACGTTTATAATACGTTTTATAATTTATAAAGATATTTAAAATACGTTTAAAGACATCGATGAGGGGTTCGAAAACGTTTAAGAGACTTTAAAAGACATTCACAAGGGGTTTTAAGACGTTCAAGAAACTTTCGAATACGTTCAAGAGACTTTCGACGACATTCATAACACGTTTGAAGACATTCATGAGGGGTTCGAAGACGCTTAAGAGAGGCTTTCAAAGACATTCACGAGGGGTTTGTCCAAAACACATACATAATACGTTTGAAGACATTCAAGAGACGTTCGAAAACATTCATAAGACGTTTGAATACACGCATGAGAGGTTCAAAGAGTTTCAAGAGACTTTCTACGACGATCATGAGACGTTTGAAGATGTTCGTGAGACATTCAAGAGACTTTCGAAAACGTTCATAAGAAGTTTGAAAACATTCATGAGAGGTGCGAAGACCTTCACAGACTTTCGAAGACATTCAAGAGATCTTTGACAATATGTATAATACGTTTGAAGACATCGATGAGGGGTTCGACGACACTTGAGAGACTTTCAAAGACATTCACGAGGAGTTTGAAGATGTTCAAGAAACTTTCAAATACGTTCAAGAGACTTTCGGAGACATTCATAATACGTTTGAAGACATTCATGAAGAGTTCGAGGACGCTTGAGAAACTTTCAAAAACATTCACGAGGGGTTCGAAGACGTTCAAGAGACTTTCGATGACATTCATAAGACGTTTGAAGACATGCACGAGGCCTTCGAAGAGTTTCAAGAGACTTTTTACGACCATTATGAGACGTATGAAGATGTTCGTGAGACATTCAAAAGACTTTCGAAAACGTTCATAAGAAGTTTGAAGACATTCATGAGAGGTGCGAAGACCTTCAGAGACTTTCGAAGACATTCAAGACATCTTTAACGATATTCATAATACGTTTGACGACATCGATAGGGGGGTTCGACGACGTTTTAGAGACTTTCAGAGACATTCACGAGGGGTTTGAAGATGTTCAAGAAACTTTCGAATACGTTCAAGAGACTTTCGACGACATTCATAATACGTTTGATTACATTCATGAGCGGTTCGAAGACGCTTGAGAGACTTTCAAAGACATTCCCGAGGGGTTCGAAGACGTTCAAGAGACTTTCTACGGCGTACATAATACGTTTGAAGACATTCATGTGGGGTTCCAAGACGCTTGAGAGACTTTCAAAGACATTCACGAGAGGTGCGAAGACATTCAGAGACTTTCGAAGATATTCAAGAGTGCTTTGACAATATTCATAATACGTTTGAAGACATCGATGAGAGGATCGACGATGTTTTAGAGACTTTCGAAGATATTCACGAAGGGTTTGAAGACGTTCAAATAACTTTCGAATACGTTCTAGAGACTATCGACAACATTCATAATACGTTTGAAGACATTCATGAGGGGATCGAAGACGCTTGAGAGACTTTCAAAGACATTCACGAGGGGTTCGAAGACGTTCAAGGGACTTTCGACGACATTCATAAGACGTTGGAAGACATGCATGAGGCCTTCAAAGAGTTTCAAGAGACTTTCTACGACGATCATGAGACGTTTGAAAATGTTCGTGGGACATTCAAAAGACTTTCGAAAACGTTCATAAGAAGTTTGAAGACATTTATGAGAGGTGCGAAGACCTTCAGAGACTTTCGAAGACATTCAAGAGATCTTTAACGATATACATAATACGTTTCAAGACATCGATGAGGGGTTCGATGACGTTTTAGAGACTTTCAAAGACATTCACGAGGGGTTTGAAGACGTTCAAGAAACTTTCAAATACGTTCAAGAGACTTTCGACGACATGCATAATACGTTTGAAGACATGCATGAGGCCTCCAAAGAGTTTCAAGAGACTTTCTACGACGATCATGAGACGTATGAACATGTTCGTGAGACATTCAAAAGGCTTTCGAAAACGTTCATAAGAAGTTTGAAGACAATCATGAGAGGAGCGAAGACCTTCAGAGACTTTCAAAGACATTCAAGAGATCTTTAACGATATTCATAATACGTTTGACGACATCGATAGGGGGGTTCGACGACGTTTTAGAGACTTTCAGAGACATTCACGAGGGGTTTGAGGATGTTCAAGAAACTTTCGAATACGTTCAAGAGACTTTCGACGACATTCATAATACGTTTGAAGACATTCATGGGGGGGTTCGAAGACGCTTGAGAGCCTTTCAAAGACATTCACGAGGGGTTCGAAGACGTTCAAGAGACTTTCGACGACATTCATAAGACGTTTGAAGACATGCATGAGGCCTTCAAACAGTTTCGAGAGACTTTCTACGACGATCATGAGACGTATGAAGATGTTCGTGAGACATTCAAAGTACTTTCGAAAACGTTCATAAGAAGTTTGAAGACATTCATGACAGGTGCGAAGACCTTCAGAGACTTTCGAAGACATTCAAGAGATCTTTAACGGTATTCATAATACGTTTGACGACATCGATGAGGGGTTCGACGACGTTTTAGAGACTTTCAAAGACATTCACGAGGGGTTTGAAGTCGTTCAAGAAACTTTCGAATACGTTCAAGAGACTTTCGACGACATTCATAATACGTTTGAAGACATTCATGAGGGGTTCGAAGACGCTTGAGAGACTTTCAAAGACATTCACGAGGGGTTCGAAGACGTCCAAGAGACTTTCGACGGCATACATAATACGTTTGAAGACAGTGATGTGGGGTTCGAAGACGCTTAAGAGACTTACAAAGACATTTACGGGAGGTTTAAAGACGTTCAAGAGGCTTTCGAAGACGTTCAGAAATCTTCGACGACATGCATAATACGATCTTCGACGACATCCATAAACCGAAGACTTTCATGACGTTTCAGTTTCGCTGGAATTGTTTCGGTTCGTTTGGGATTTTCACAGTTTTGGTGGAACGTGTTTTAGTTTGTTCGGGTGTTTGAACCAAAACAAACAGTTTTGGTGGAACGTGTTTTAGTTTGTTTTGGTTCAAACACCCAAACAAACTAAAACACGTTCCACCAAAACTGTGAAAATCCCAAACGAACCGAAACAATACCAGCGAAACTGAAACGTCATGAAAGTCTTCGGTTTATGGATGTCGTCGAAGATCGTATTATGCATGTCGTCGAAGATTTCTGAACGTCTTCGAAAGCCTCTTGAACGTCTTTAAACCTCCCGTAAATGTCTTTGTAAGTCTCTTAAGCGTCTTCGAACCCCACATCACTGTCTTCAAACGTATTATGTATGCCGTCGAAAGTCTCTTGGACGTTTTCGAACCCCTCGTGAATGTCTTTGAAAGTCTCTCAAGCGTCTTCGAACCCCTCATGAATGTCTTCAAACGTATTATGAATGTCGTCGAAAGTCTCTTGAACGTATTCGAAAGTTTCTTGAACGACTTCAAACCCCTCGTGAATGTCTTTGAAAGTCTCTAAAACGTCGTCGAACCCCTCATCGATGTCGTCAAACGTATTATGAATACCGTTAAAGATCTCTTGAATGTCTTCGAAAGTCTCTGAAGGTCTTCGCACCTGTCATGAATGTCTTCAAACTTCTTATGAACGTTTTCGAAAGTACTTTGAATGTCTCACGAACATCTTCATACGTCTCATGATCGTCGTAGAAAGTCTCTCGAAACTGTTTGAAGGCCTCATGCATGTCTTCAAACGTCTTATGAATGTCGTCGAAAGTCTCTTGAACGTCTTCGAACCCCTCGTGAATGTCTTTGAAAGGCTCTCAAGCGTCTTCGAACCCCCCCATGAATGTCTTCAAACGTATTATGAATGTCGTCGAAAGTCTCTTGAACGTATTCGAAAGTTTCTTGAACATCCTCAAACCCCTCGTGAATGTCTCTGAAAGTCTCTAAAACGTCGTCGAACCCCCCTATCGATGTCGTCAAACGTATTATGAATATCGTTAAAGATCTCTTGAATGTCTTTGAAAGTCTCTGAAGGTCTTCGCTCCTCTCATGAATGTCTTCAAACTTCTTATGAACGTTTTCGAAAGCCTTTTGAATGTCTCACGAACATGTTCATACGTCTCATGATCGTCGTAGAAAGTCTCTTGAAACTCTTTGGAGGCCTCATGCATGTCTTCAAACGTATTATGCATGTCGTCGAAAGTCTCTTGAACGTATTTGAAAGTTTCTTGAACGTCTTCAAACCCCTCGTGAATGTCTTTGAAAGTCTCTAAAACGTCATCGAACCCCTCATCGATGTCTTGAAACGTATTATGTATATCGTTAAAGATCTCTTGAATGTCTTCGAAAGTCTCTGAAGGTCTTCGCACCTCTCATAAATGTCTTCAAACTTCTTATGAACGTTTTCGAAAGTCTTTTGAATGTCCCACGAACATTTTCAAACGTCTCATGATCGTCGTAGAAAGTCTCTTGAAACTCTTTGAAGGCCTCATGCATGTCTTCCAACGTCTTATGAATGTCGTCGAAAGTCCCTTGAACGTCTTCGAACCCCTCGTGAATGTCTTTGAAAGTCTCTCAAGCGTCTTCGATCCCCTCATGAATGTCTTCAAACGTATTATGAATGTTGTCGATAGTCTCTAGAACGTATTCGAAAGTTATTTGAACGTCTTCAAACCCTTCGTGAATATCTTCGAAAGTCTCTAAAACATCGTCGATCCTCTCATCGATGTCTTCAAACGTATTATGAATATTGTCAAAGCACTCTTGAATATCTTCGAAAGTCTCTGAATGTCTTCGCACCTCTCGTGAATGTCTTTGAAAGTCTCTCAAGCGTCTTGGAACCCCACATGAATGTCTTCAAACGTATTATGTACGCCGTAGAAAGTCTCTTGAACGTCTTCGAACCCCTCGGGAATGTCTTTGAAAGTCTCTCAAGCGTCTTCGAACCGCTCATGAATGTAATCAAACGTATTATGAATGTCGTCGAAAGTCTCTTGAACGTATTCGAAAGTTTCTTGAACATCTTCAAACCCCTCGTGAATGTCTCTGAAAGTCTCTAAAACGTCGTCGAACCCCCCTATCGATGTCGTCAAACGTATTATGAATATCGTTAAAGATGTCTTGAATGTCTTCGAAAGTCTCTGAAGGTCTTCGCACCTCTCATGAATGTCTTCAAACTTCTTATGAACGTTTTCGAAAGTCTTTTGAATGTCTCACGAACATCTTCATACGTCTCATAATGGTCGTAAAAAGTCTCTTGAAACTCTTCGAAGGCCTCGTGCATGTCTTCAAACGTCTTATGAATGTCGTCGAAAGTCTCTTGAACGTCTTCGAACCCCTCGTGAATGTTTTTGAAAGTTTCTCAAGCGTCCTCGAACTCTTCATGAATGTCTTCAAACGTATTATGAATGTCTCCGAAAGTCTCTTGAACATATTCGAAAGTTTCTTGAACATCTTCAAACTCCTCGTGAATGTCTTTGAAAGTCTCTCAAGTGTCGTCGAACCCCTCATCGATGTCTTCAAACGTATTATACATATTGTCAAAGATCTCTTGAATGTCTTCGAAAGTCTGTGAAGGTCTTCGCACCTCTCATGAATGTTTTCAAACTTCTTATGAACGTTTTCGAAAGTCTCTTGAATGTCTCACGAACATCTTCAAACGTCTCATGATCGTCGTAGAAAGTCTCTTGAAACTCTTTGAACCTCTCATGCGTGTATTCAAACGTCTTATGAATGTTTTCGAACGTCTCTTGAATGTCTTCAAACGTATTATGAATGTGTTTTGGACAAACCCCTCGTGAATGTCTTTGAAAGCCTCTCTTAAGCGTCTTCGAACCCCTCATGAATATCTTCAAACGTGTTATGAATGTCGTCGAAAGTCTCTTGAACGTATTCGAAAGTTTCTTGAACGTCTTAAAACCCCTTGTGAATGTCTTTTAAAGTCTCTTAAACGTCTTCGAACCCCTCATCGATGTCTTTAAACGTATTATAAATATCTTTATAAATTATAAAACGTATTATAAACGTCTTATGAACGTTTTCGAAAGTCTCCTGAATGTCTCACGAACATCTTCAAACGCCTCATGAGCGTCGTAGAAAGTCTCTTGAAACTCTTTGAACCCTTCATGCGTGTCTTCAAACGCCTTGTGAATGTTTTCTAACGTCTCTTAAATGGCTTCCAACGTCTTATGAATGTCTTCGGAAGTCTATGGAACGGTTCACGAACGACTATCGAAAATCTTCGAATGGCTCGCAAACTTCCAACAAACGGTTCACGAATATCTAACGAACGTATACTGATAAATGTCTTCGATTATCATTGGGCGATTATATTAATTTATTTTGAATCAAATTCCATACAAACAAATGAGTTTCACATTCGAATGTCATATTGTATTCAGTTGCACAATCCGATATCAGGTGATGCGGACATAACTAAGTACGGGTTGAGGAGAATAAAAAGTACATAATGTTGCATTTCTTTTATTTGCATGAATCTTTATGATTCAGCCACCAATTAAATATTTTTAATACATTTTGTAAGGCACAACTGTTTTTATGCTTTTCACATCGTAGAGTAAAACTTCCATCTAATTTACTTGAGACATCCATATCGTCAAAGTCTATATTCAACGACTCAATAAATAGCTCATTTTTCATATCTATTATATCAGCTAGCCATTCTCGTTTTTCATGACCCTCAACATATACAATAGGACACATATCGCCGTCCGTTGAACCTTCAACTCCAGCTGTTATTGAACCTTCAGCCATGCTATATGGAACGTTTCCATATGCCCACTTTAGACCATGATGATTGCGAATCGACCATGATGCTTCGTATCTCGCAGATTTTGCCGATCTATGCAATTTTATGGATAATGTCGGTCAATGGACAATAGTCAACAATGCGATCATGTAAGATTAAAACAATATGCAGTTGTATTCAGTGGTGAATCTTCTTTGCATTCGAACTCTATTCACACATCTACGGTAGCATTTTTTTACAGGCTCGTTCTGATGTGATCAATCATTGACAGTGGGAGGGCCGTCACATTAAGACTTGGCGATGGTTAGTAAAGAACGATCACTATTGCAGTCACAATGGTATTTACAAAATCGAGAGTACATATTGAACAAAATGTCGAAACTTTTTTGAAGTCCTAATTCGAATCATCTTGAGAAAAGAATGCTGAATTGAGATAAAGTTTAGCACTTGTGATTTTGCAGTCGGTGAATAATATAATGTCCTTTACCATGCATTATCTTTTTACCAGTCTGCACCGCACCAATTACATATTTTGGTTTCTCTAGTTGGGAGGCAGCTTTTTCGGTCTATGAATGTTTCGTTGTGCTTTGAAGCGATGGACAGTCGTGTAGATCCCAAGAGCGAACAACTCATATTCAAGTATCGCTCACTTTCCAATGTTCGAAGTAATGATAATTTATTGATCTCATCTAATATTATGTGGGGCATATGCCATTGTATCTTGAGTAATTCAACTTCTGCCTCTAGTGGTTGATGATGACTGAATGCACAATTATTGCCATAGCGTGAAGGTATTAGAATTAACTCATGACGAGCATTCATTTTCTTAGAAAATGTATTTTATGCACAGCACTAGTTTTTCCAGTTCTGTCACGAACTATGATATGAAATCGGCGCTGTGATGTGGTCGATACTATGATAGCGATTCATCATATGAAAAACACATGTGGTAATCAATAGTAAATGCTTCATGATATTGGTACATATCCTCTGCTACGTTCTTCCCATCAGTCTTTGCACATTCTCATCTTCTCTCTGTAATTAGTAAAAAAAAACACTCCAAATAGGCATCTACAGTGAATGGATGTGTTGCTTTCCGATTGAAGTTGATGATTTGGAACCACTTATTGGTATCATTTGATAGTCGGATGGCGCACTGCTTTATTGCTCCATAATCGATCTCATGTGATTGTAGTTTATCCGTTGATCTAAAGTAATGCAGACACCTGCGAAATACTGGATTGTTGTTTAATTCGTCTAGCACATATGACGGTATAGTAATTGTGTTAACTTCACACACCGATGGCATATATATATTTCTTAATGGCTGCCTCTGTTCTGCGCTCACGAGGCTTGATAGGTTCTTTATCTATGTGATATGTTATACATTGTTATCTTCGGTATCTTGTATGTATAGCAAATTGATATGCTTTTCTTCTTCTTCTTATATTGAGCCACGCGTATCGGAGCAATGTCCTCTTCGGTGGTATACATGTTGATGGATAAATTGTTTTGAAGCACAATTTTTTTTATTTTTCATTTGACCTATAGTTCCTGGGAATCCAATATTCGATAGATTCAATACCGTTGAATAATGCATGTAAGAAGATCCGTGGTCACTGTTTCGTTCAGCTGGGTATAAAGCTGTGACTGTCACCCATGCGAAACGTGTATTATCTCTTGATTGCACATTAATCGCAGCCCTCATAATTATTATTTCCCGTGGCAATGGGATATAACATTCAACACGTATTGATTTATACTTATTCACATTTATTGTAAGATTACGTATTTTTCGTAAAGCTCAACCACTTCCACGTTGTTGAAATTCATCGAGCCGGGGTTAAAGTATAGACCATCACGCGTTCAAGTCGAGTTCTCGCCACATTAACCCTTCACCGCTGTGTCCTACACCCATGCTTATAAAATGCCTGTACATGGAATACTTCAATCCTTCCCGATGCGGTATTTGGCCTATCAATGACTATTGATGTTTAGTTGATAATCGTTGGCACTTAATTCGGCTTTGCGTCTTCAGTACTTCGATGAACTCGACGATCTGTTGCCTCCACACAGCAAAGTCGTCGATCGAACTTAGGAGCGTGGCTTGGTTGTGCAAGATTTCTTCTGATGGTTGATTGTTGTTTTCCATATTAACGAGTTGAAAAGTCTTCCCAGAGAGATATGTTAACTCACTGCTTCATTCAAAGTGTGGCCACTTTTGAGCGCTGCCGATGATTAAAAACGGTCTCCCATCAGAAAATATTTTTGTCGTTCCCTTCTAGCTCGGAAAATGTTCCCTTCTAGCTCGGAAAATAGAATCACCTCCACCAGAGTTTTTTAATATCACGTTGATATCTTTTATCGCGGAAAGCATGAAAAATAAATTCATACACAGAACGAGCCGGTCAGGGTTCAACGGGAGCAAAAAAAATTAATAAATAAATAAATTAAATAAAAACATAATAAAATAAATTAAAATAAATATAAATAAAAGCCAAAAAAAATGTAATAAATACCTCGTTTTCGTATATGTGTTTCGGATAGTCAAGACATTACTTGAGCGGAATGTTATTTTTTCAAAATGTTCCCGTTGCTCGGAGGGTGGCTTCGAATGTCGACGTAGAAAAAAAAATGCCTTAAGAATATGGCTGATTTGGTAAGTTTTGTAAAGCTTCAAGTGTCACTTGAATAGGTTTGGTGTTGCTCTCCGAAGAGCCCTATGATTCATGACAGACTTCATACATACTGGAACACGCGGCAACATATATTGAAAAGTCTATGATGCTCTGCATAATACGCCAGTTCAGTCTCCATGACCTAGACGCTGTTCTGTAGAGATCGCGAAAGTCAATGATTGGCGTGCCTGGCCAGCTTTCACCTCCACGAGTGCACACTTTTCTGGACAGCAGATGCCTACCCCACAGGAATAGTTAAGGAAAAAAAAAGCCGTCCCCTTCCTGTATCGCTTCAAATTATCGAGATTTGCCTACCCATATATGACCATTACATGCACACATCGTGTGTGTGTGAGTTTTATTTTCAAACGGACTAAATAGTGTAGAAAGAAAAACACTGCATCGATGCTAATCTTTTTTATGTCTATAATAAATTAGGAGATTTATGGGTTTTCAACGGTCGCTCACCACTACCTGACCCCCGCCCCCACAAAACACTCGTCGACGACGGCTTCCCCCTCCCGACAGTCGCTCTTCGGACCACATGGCTACCCCCTCCACAGAGACCCATGGCATGACGTCACGTCCCCGCGCTGGACCCCCCCCCCCCCGCCGCCAGGCACTGGGCTTCCCCGCGCTGGACCCCGCCGCCCCGCTCCCCCCTGAGATCCCTGCGTTAGAACCGCTCTAGTACATCTACTCAGATCCATTCCTTCATAATTTTTTGTTTATCCTAGGTGAGACAGACGATAAAAATGAAGAAGAAATGTCACAAAATGAGGAGGAAGATGTTTGCGTGAGCGATAACAAAGAGGAAGATGACGAATATGAAGATGCACTTGAGGATCTAAATCGACAAGAGGTCATAGAACAGGAAGAAGACGTTCCATTATATGAAGGTGCAAGGATTACAGTGACTGAAAGTTTGTTGGCGATTTTGAAGTTTTCCCTTCGGTATTCGCTGACGGGTGCGTGTCTAGCAAGCATTCTCGAACTAATCGAAATGCATTGTCCACAACGTAACTGCTGTAAAACGAGTTTAGAAAATATTTTGGAAACATTTTCACGCCTTTACAGCGACATTTCTATTGCTCGAATTGTTATTCACGATTGCAAAGTGAGAAGGAACGTTGTGAGCAGTGCCGTGTGGATACTGAAGTGTGTTATTTCATACAAATACCACTTATCGGGCAGCTTCAGAAGATGTATAATCGTTTTGATTTCATTCATCAGCTACAGTCTCGATTCAATAGGATAAAGAAAGGGGAAAGCTATTATGAAGATATTTACGATGGCAACATATACAAAGAACTCACTCGCCCGGGTAATTTTTTGTTCAATCCGGACAATATTTCGATGACGTGGAATACCGATGGGATTTCGTTGTTTGGATCATCAAATTTTCAAATCTAGTCATTCTTTCTCAGCATCAATGAGCTTCCCATTGTCGAAAGAACGAAAAAAGAGAATCTACTGTTGGCCGGTTTGTGTTTCGGCTCTAAAAAACCTTTTCCAACACTATTTCTGCAACCCATTGCAAACGAGTTAGAAACGCTGCAAAACGGAGTCAATTTCGAAGTACGAAGTTTAGGAATTTCGGTTCGAGTTCAAGCCATGGTGGTATGCGGCACTTGTGATTTGCCAGCGAAGGCGTTAATGCTCAACATGAAGCAATTCAACGGAGAGTATGGCTGTCAAAAATGTAAAATTCGATCAGAACGGTTTGAAGACACTTCCATACGTATTTACCCGTTTCAAAGAGAACTTGATGAGCGTACACAGGCAGGAACGAACCAATTTGCAGCTCAGGCTGTACACTATGGTGAGCCCGTTTTTGGAGTAAAAGGACCGAGCGCTCTCTCTCCGTTTTTTCCTAATTATATCCGCAATACTGCCGTCGATGAGATGCATGCGGTTTTCTTGGGAAACGTTAAAGCTCTTCTTATACTATGGTTTTTGCCAGGTTTCAGCAACAGTAATTGGTCACTTGCGAAAAATATCACAATTGTTGATAAATATCTCCTGAGTCTAAGACCACCGCAGTTTATTTCAAGATTACCACGCTCGATTTCCGAACATATGAACTATTTTAAAGCGTCAGAATTGAAAGCTTGGTTTTACTATTATTCGTTGCCAATTTTGAAAACAATAATGCCAGAGATCTATTTCAATCATTACTTGTTGCTAGTAAATGCTATTAATTTATTAAATAAACCAAGTATTTCCCAGGAAATTATCGGTACAGCTAAACTTTATCTTGTTGAATTTGTCGCGAGGTTTTCAGATTTATAGGGCCCAAGACATATGGTTGCGAATTTACATTCGTTGTTACATTTACCACAAACTGTACAAGATTTTGGTCCTTTGTGGGTAACATCTTGTTTTTCTTTCGAAAATGCCAATGGGCAGTTAAAAACCCTTGTGACGGGCACACGTGTTTCAGGTTTATAAATATGCAATGGTATTTCATATTTTATGGCTATTCCTGAATTACTAGAAAATTTACGCCCAGACAGTATCGTACGAAATTTCTGCAAACATTTGCTAACTCCAAACAAAAAATTTAAATCGTATTTTCTTGACAATGATTTATCTGCTGTGGGTCCAATAATGGAAAATTTCATGCCAGAGTTTGTTTTAGAAATTTTACGATCTAGCGATCTTAACGAGTCAAACGTTGGAATTTTTTTTCGGCTCATGAAGTCGAAAACTCTGTACACCTCTCAGATGTATCGACGACCAACGAAAACTAACTCGACATACGTTAAATTTGAATATAACGGTCGAGTAGGTTTCGGAATTACAATGTGTTTCATACGAATTTCTAACTGTGAATGTAAATCATACTGTGCACCAGAATGCGATGCAAAATACATGGTAATAATTAAAAAATTGATTGCCGTTCCACAATTCAACACAGACCGACACATTTATAAGTACACTGTAACCGATGAAATTATTGTAATCGATATAAAAAATCTGTTATGTGTTTGCTTTCATATTGAACATCCACGTGGAAATACTTACATTTTGGAACCTGTGAATATGATTGAAGCCGTATGAAAAAAAAAATTAAAAAAGTTGTTGATTAAATTTAAAAAAAAACGCTGATCAATTTTTTGTCTTCCTATATGTTGTGACTTCCTTGAGCTGAATTTATTCATTTTACATAAATCAATGATTGAATTTGATCAATCTTGTTACTTTTATCGATTGAACTGTCGTTGATTCCTCAGTTTCTATTCTACAATTTTAACGAAACTATTCTAAGTCCCTGACTCCCAGGGAGTGACTTTCGGATACTGAGAGACTCGGAGACGATCACGGGAGATGGTCGGAGATGGTTGGAGATGGTCACAGGAAAATGGAAGACTCGCGGAGAACCGAAGAGATTGCCGGGAGACTTGCAGAGAACCGGAGAGATTGCCGGGAGACTCGTAGAGTCTCTGGGAGATTCTTTGGAGTCTCCCGGAAACTCTTGGAGTCCTTCAGAGACTCAAATTTTTCATCTCGGGTTATTACAACAATTCAATTTTATATTTTCCGCATTTTAATTATGCAGGCATATTAAGAAATGTTTAAAGTGTATCCCGGTTTTTTAAAAATAAAAACCGCGCGAAGGGTTGTTAAGGGCAAGAGGATGAACTTCTATCCGGTAAAAATTGCCCCAGTGTGTCAAAGCCGTGGCCGAATATAGGTGTGTCAAAGAAGAGTTAAATAACAATTCTAGTTTGTGTAGCAGAAAACGAGTTGTGATTGTACAGCATAAAAATGTATTATAATGGTACGAATAATTACTTAGCTCCAGAGATACAATGGACGGGCGTACAATCTATGCTACTACATTTGGGAAGGCGAAAATGGAAGGCAAGATATGTATCCGGTTCGGATTCAATGCAGCGAAAATATCGAGAAAGGTTCATCGTATATAAACGTTTCATTTGGCTAATGGCTCAGCTTATTAAAGTATACTAGATCGGAGTTTTCCGGTTTACGTGGATATTCCACACTCGGTACATACACAAGCATCCCCATATATTGTTTACAGCAAGTGTATATATATTCAATTGACGATTCACGGGGGAAATTGGTTTTTGCAACATATCGACAAAGTAGTATAGAAACCATCGGCATCGGGAAATCTGTAGTCTGCGTATACGATAGTACGCGTGAAGGACGTACACTCAATCACTTAACGGGGCCATCCCATGTGGCAGCTATATTTTTGGGAGATTTTTTTTATGAGCTATTAAAACACACTTCCTTCGAATTTTTACAACATATTTATCAACATTTTACAGTACCTCAGAATTCCATCAAACAAAGATCACTAATTGAATCGACTTTACACCGTTCGGAAGACGCTCATGTGTAAAAAAAAAGTTGGTTCACGGCTGCCATGATTCCGGAGGCTTTACTGATCTGAAATAAAAAAAACATTGAACGGAATTTTAGTTTGTAGACCTGAGGCCATTGCCGAAACTAGAGTAAAGTAAATATATCAAAAATGAAGTTTTTGCACGGCATAAAAGATTTAGTTCCAAGTCTCCTCATATTTTCTCGACTTTTCCAGCTTAAGGTAGTACCCGAGTAGAAATTTCTTAGGGTTAGTCTGACCAGGATCAGGCCCCGATCGGGGTGTGATAGGGGTAACACCTATCACGGACATCCTGATCCGGCCCCGATCGGACCGGAAGTATTAAGGCCCTACATCAGGCTATACTAAAATGGCCCTACTAAGGCCGTCCCAGATAAGATCCTACTAAGGCTTTCCCCGATAGGGCCCTACCAAGGCTTGCCCTGATAGGCCCTACTAAGGCTTTCCATGATAGGGCCTTACTAAGGCTGTCCCTAATGTGGCCCTATTAAGGCTTTCCCCGATAGGGCCCTACCAAGGCTTGCCCTGATAGGCCGTACTATGGCTTTCCCTGATGAGGCCATAAATAGGCTTGCCCTATCCCTGCCTCAGCAGTCGCTAGATGCATATAACCTCTCATTTTTCACATGGAAACTTCGATTTTACAGCATCGTAGCTTCGGAGTTTCGATGCATTCCTGAATTCTATTTAAAAAAAGGTGCTGCTATAGACTGTCACGACAAAAAACGTTATGCAACTCGGATGCGCGTTAGAAGATTTCGGCAGCTTTGTAAGGCGAAGAGAGAGAGAGAGGAACTATATATATATTTTTTTTTAATTATTTTTATTATATATATAAAATATATATATATAAGGTTAAGTTTCAAAAATCTATAGCATGTTATTCGATAAACCTCTTTAATTGTCACAATGATATTAACTAATTGATATACTTGATGTGATACAACAAATAATTATAAGAATTCATTTGGTCTGTTATGCCATATCTGGGACCAAGATGTTACAAGCACTCGGTAGCATAGGGGCAGCGTGCCTAGCTTTGGGTAGGAAGGTACGAGGTTCGATTCCCATATAGGCGTAATATTTTCTTCGAACAAAAACGTTTCAGCAGGCCAGGGAATGACGAATTATGATACAAAATCATTGTAGTGGAACTCTAAATTAAGTGGTTCATTCCATTTTGGTTTTTTGAAATATTATATGCATTTCTTTCTGATCAGGCAACCTGATAGGGGCCTGATCAGGAAACCAGATCAGGCCCATATGTGACACAACGTTACATTTCCTACTAGGGCCCTTTCAGGCTGCCTTATTAGTGCCCTACCAGGGCAGTCAGGCAACCTGATCGGGCCCTGATCTGGGCCCCATCGAAATTTCTACGCGGGTACGAGCGCGAATCTTGATTTCTATAGATTGTGTTGAAATGTTAACTAGATATTGTTCATATCATTATGCATGTTTCAAGTGAAATTTCAGAACAGTCGACTATTTAGATTGGGAGATAATGGGTTTTAAAATTGCAACTTTTAACACTGCAGCGTCTGCATTTACCGAAAGTCAGGTCGCATAATTCGTCGTACTATTCTATTGTGTTTATCAATTTTGAATAAAAATTATGTTTAGATAGCAAACTAGTTAGGGAAAGAGTGAAAAAAGTTTGGATTGCCTTTACTATTAAGTTTTGCTAAAAACGTTCAGTAAAGACAGAATAATTGTTCGTAAAAAATATTCGTCCCCTATAATAAGAAGACATATGGCAACAGCGCAGAACAGTATTGTTCAATAATTCAAGAAAAAAATAATTATCTTGTTCCTAAAGTTAAAAATGTTGTCATAAAAAAATGTTTACATTATAAATGTTAATATTTTAAATTATTTATGTTATCTTCATTGACAAATAAAAGTGTTGGTTCATTCGTAATTAATTAAAAACTTTGTTTGATTAAAAATTACTTCCAAATAAAAATTTGTGTTGTAGTATTATTTTAAATATGCCGCGCAAACTCAGGTCATCGGATACGTGGAATGATGCGGTGTTGGCATATGTGTTCTTATTATAGGGGACAAATATTTGTATGGAAAATTATTCTGTCTAAATTTGAATGCAGACTATGCAGTGTTGAAAGTTGCGATTTTAAAACCTATTATCTGCCAATTTAAGTAGTCGACTGTTTTGAAAGTTCACTCAAACATGCATAATGATATGAACAATGTCTGGTTAAAATTTGAACAAAATCTATAGCAATCAAGATTGCGCGCTTAAGAACACTATGGCAGATGTCAGAAATATTCTAGTTCGGGTGAGAACCATTGATGTGCTGACTATACCCTAAAAAAATTAATGCAGTCCTCTAGTTTCTCGGGTCGAAAAAATCGATTTTTTTCATAAATCACATCTGCAACATGTGTAGAAAATGTGTGCCAAAGGATTTTTCGATATTCGAAGTGGTTCACAAGTTACGGCCCTGGGACGGAGCAGGTATGAGCTTCTCGGAGAGGCTGAGCAATTCAAACACAATAAACCGCCTCTTTCTGAAGCAGTTCAAAAAGTTATAAAGCCAATTTATGAGGATTTATCCAAAGAAGAATTGTTAAGCAGATGCCTGGGAGCGGAAACTCAAAATAATAACGAGTCGCTCAATTCGTTAATCTGGACTTTTGCTCCGAAGCACCTTCATTCTGGGCCAAAAGTGGTTGAAATCGCCACGTTTCTCGCTGTCATAATCTTCAATGATTCAATCCCATCCAGAAGACCTTGGAAACCATGGGAGTGAAAATCGGCCCACAAGCTGAAGGATATGTTCAACAGCGTGATAGCTCTCGGATCGACCGTTCAGAAAGGCGCACGAGTGATGTTGTAAAACAGGCCCGAATCGCGAAAAGGGAAGACGGAGCAGCTCTGCGTGACTCCCAAGAAGAAGAGGAACGCCTATTGTATGGTCCAGGCATAGCAGATTGACGGTGAGATGAAATTTTTAGTATAAATCACATGCGCGAACTTTCAAACGCGTTTTTCTCGAAACACCATTTTTCGAAACGGTGACCACGATATTTCAGAAACTACTGCACCGATCTTGTTCAAATTTATACAGCATCTTTAATATGTTATAAGCCAGCGATTGAACTAGGATTATCATGATTGCTTCGATAGTTTTTTTTGTACGAGCGAAAAACTTGAGAAAAAATGAGTAAAAAATAGAATGTAATTTTTAAAAGTGTATAAAAAAGTCAATTTTTATAATTTAGAATTCACTCTAGTGAAGCTAGTCGCTAGTCTTAAATATGAAGATTAAAATGCCATTTTGCTTTTTTGATTTCAGATAAGCAGAACAGCCGCAATCTTGGTCACCGTCAAGCACCTCTTTTACTTGATGTCTTCCTGTCGGCCACTATAACCTTTATCCTATTATATATTTTGGCTTCAAAAAATTTGTAAAGCTTATTTAAATGTTAATAAAGATTATGCAAAAAAAATAGATTGATTATTTCGATGCTTCGTCCGTAAAAAATTATTGAAAAAGCCGTAAAAAAACAGCCGAGAAACTAGAGGACCGCGTTAAGTGAAATCCGTTCAATCGTTTTTGAGATATCATGGTAGCCAATTTGAAAAATTTAGTTTTGAAAAAAAACGCTTTTGAATGTTTAAGTACGATTTACACAAAGAAAATGTTGACTCACCATTAGTCTGCTATGCTGGGTCCATATAACACGCGCCCAATGTTTGGAATATGTACAAAAATATTTTTTTGATTTTTTGGACATGTCACATGGTGTGACCGCCTTAGGGTAGAACGAGCGCGCGCTCTTGATTTCTATAGAGTTTGTTCAAATTTTAACCAGACATTGTTCATATCATTATCTATGTTTGAATGAAATTTCAGAACAGTCGACTATGTAGATTAAGAGATAGTGGGTTTTAATATTGCAACTTTTAATACTGTAAGGTCTGCATTGAAATTTAGACAGAATAATTTTCCGTACAAAATGTTTTCCCCTAAAATAAGAAAACATATGGAAAACACCGCATCGTTCCCCGTATCCAATGACATAAGTTTGCATGGCATATTTAAAATAATACTGCAACACAAATTTTTATTTGGAAGGAATTTTTAATCGAACAAAGTTTTCAATTAGTTATGAATCGACCAACACTTTTATTTGTTATGGAAGGTAACATGAACAATATAAAATATTAATATTTATAACGCAAATCTTTTTTATGATGACAGTTTTTAACTGTAGGAACATGATAATTTTTTTTCCCGAAATATTGAACAATCCTGTTCTGCGGTGTTGCCATATGTCTTCTTATTATAGGGGACAAATATTTTTACGGAGAATTATTGTCTCTACCGAACGATTCTGGCAAAACTGAATAGTGAAGGCAATCCAAACTTTTTTCACTCTTTCCCTAACTAATTTGATATCTAAACATTTTTTTTCAAAATTTATAAACACAATAGACTGGTACGACGAATTATGTTACCTGAGTTTCGGTCAATGCAGACCCTGCAGTGTTAAAAGTTGCAATTTTGAAACTCATTATCTCCCAATCTAAATAGTCAAGTGTTCTGAAATTTCACTTAAACATCCATAATGATATGAACAATGTCTGGTTAAAATTTGAACAAAATCTATAGAAATCAAGAGCGCGCGCTCGTTCTACCTTAAGGACGTTTCGAAACGTTCATGTAATCTCGTAGTATCGGAAACAATATCGTATTCGTACCGTCAGAAATGCACAATATTCGTTGCTCAACACATTGTGCAAGTCAATAAGTTCGTGCACTTGATTATGCGAACACTGTAATTACGAAAGTGATTGAGTACGATAATTTTCTAATGAACATTATTGTATAATTCTGACGTGGAATTTACATTTTTCGTAAATGGAGCAAGCCTAGAGATGCGAGGAATAATTCACGAGGGAGCTGGAATGGGCGGAAAGTCATATTTTTGCTCTTCTAATTAGCGCCTTCATCATCACTGACTATTACTCTTTATTAAAGCAAACTCTCCCCAATTAACCCATGTACACTTGGATACTTCAAATGAATCTCATTTTCCCTACACTAACGGTCCTCGCTCCTTTCGTTGACTTTGCTCATTTTCTTATTTGCCATGAATTTCGGGGCGAATTTCAACACGAGATGAAAATCTTCTCACGTATTAGGAACAGTCCTAATAATCCTAGACTAGAAAAAATATTCGAACGAGTGTACAGGGAAAAGAGCTTTTTGAAAATTATTTTCCTATCGCTTTTACATACATATATAGTTCTGTAGTAGACGTCCTATTATGATGGCAGAAAATAAATCTCCCTTTGCTGGAACATGTAGGCTCTTTCAAAAAATCGCCAGACCACTTTTTACCCGTAATATTGCTTAGCAGGACAAAAAGGCGGAGAGGGGAGTGGGGAGGAGGTCGACATTAACAGCGCCTCGAAGCTGCAGCTAGTTTTAGAAAACTCCAGAACTATATAGGATTCATTCAAAATTCAACTCAACACGAAAAAATTTTCAACAAGTTGCTCAATACCAAACATTAAATACTTTGAAAATTCAGTTTCATTCATGCAATATTTGGTTCGCCACAAGAAACTGTCACGCAACTATATTCGCGTATATAGTATCAATTTACATTTCCGTCTTCATAGATTGCTTTGAATTAAGCTCGAGGAAACGAAAACTATGTTTATTGTCGCCTGAATATTCGCATCGTTGTACCAACTCGCCTGTATCGCAAGTTCTCTTCTGAACAGTGCAGAAGGTACACTACGTTTCGATCGTCCCGAAACCGTACGAATACGAGGATAATAAGTTAATAATATTCATCATCATAATAATAGTAGCAAGGATAACGAGGTATAATAATAAGAACGAGAGCCGAACGGAGGCGTTAAATCGCTTTAGACCGGTCAAAACACGTACATGAAAACACGTTTCGCTAACATTGCAGACAACTCCTTGCTGCACCCTTCTTGTCCTTTCTCTCTCTCTCGCTCTCTCGCCCTCTTTCTCTCTGTCTCTCTTCCAGAATATGAATATCTTCATATAGAATAGCTAACCAGAACATCCCTTATACACTTCTCCTCTATACATTCTCATCCCCTTACACGCGTAGAATTGAACTGTGCAGTTTCGAAACTCTCGCCGAGAACCCGTCGTTTCGTGCGGCATATATATATATATATATATATATATATATATATATATATATATATATATACACATACATTTGCATTTGCGTGTGTGTGCGCGCGCGCGGGGCTGTCTCAGAACCCTTTCGTGTTATCACGCCGTAGCATTCCAGATTCGATAATGCAAAACGCAAACGCTCTAACACACCGGTCTTGGCTTCGCGTTCCCTCGCGTCTGTGGGTTTTTGAAAGGACCGCCCAGTGTTTCATTGGTGTTCTAAATTACGTCGTTTAATTCTGAAAATCCCGAAAATCTACCATAGGACCAGTTCATTTTCACATGCCTAACCATACTTAAACCTCGAGTATAGAAAGACATTATTTTAGTATAGCTATATATTTCTCAGTGTGTTCGGTTGTACTTTACATGCAACGTATTTTCTAGCTTCACCTTGATGCGAGTTTAGGGCAAAAAGTGTTTCACTTTGCAAAACAACAACAATTATAGTGCCTTAATTATCTTTAGAAATGAAGTCAGAAAAAGTATTCTGCTTTTCTATGTGTATCTGTTACATATCTCACACGGAATTTTATTTCGTAAAAGAACGAGGTCCCATTTGCCAGCAAAACCAATCATAAATAGACTAAGGAGAGAATATCGAAAAGAAATCGTGGAAGATTCACTAGAACTTTTTTAACCCTAATCCCTTGAACTTGGGTCGTTTGTGTTCATGCCAAATCTTTCAACGTTGAGCATGCCTCTGAATTTTAATGACAATGTTTATTGAAAAGGGATTTTCGGGGCTGGCAACAATTCTATCGCATAATTCCACGCAGAAGTCCACAGAAGACCTACGATTTTTTTCAGATTTTTTCTTACAGAATAACATAGTTGAATAAGCGACGGACGCTAGTGACCCATGTTCAAGGTTTACGGGTGCTAAAAACAACGACATGGGGTTAGGGTTAAGAGGCAGCCTTCGCTATTTTTTTCTTACGCAAATCTCGCGTGGCGTCCGGGTTCGCGAAAAATTCGAGGGTAGAAAAAGATCACTCAAAAGCTGAATATTCACTGCACATCCGAGAGGCATAATATTTTTGTTTCCCAATCGCTCCTGAAAATGTGTTCTTGTGCTTTGTGTCGTTATTGCTGTGGCTTGACATAGTTTATTTTTTGAATCTATCAACAGTAACTATGCATACAGTTATTAAAATAGGAATTATGAATTCCGTTTCGATCCGCAGGGAGAAGTCATTTTATCTTTACCCTCATAGTATGCAAAAACGGTATTGGGGAATGAAAAATTATCTTTATCGCGGCTCTCCGTGGGAATAGGGAAAATCATGAGTTTATGTTACCGAACGTACGAAATACGCACACATATGAACAGACCAAGGCTCCTGTACGTGGACCATGAAAGTAGCAAGCCCCGCGGGATAAAGGAGAGCACGCATTTTCATGTGGCTTTTTGCCCATACGTGTAGAGAAATAGGGGACTGTACAGAGAGCGAGAACCCAGTACCGGCGTCTGTCCAGCGATAAAGTATGACTATGTACGAGGTAGGGTATCGGAGGGACGAGCAACTCGTTGAGTTTGCTTTACATATCGCTTTGTGCGAGGGTACAAAATGCACGCGGATTCATGCACGGCCGTAACCCGGCCGCCGCCGCTTGTCCCGAGTTCATTGCATTTTCTTCTCCTCTGTAAAAAGGGTACATAGAAGTCATATATACAGATACGATAACTCTTCGGCCAGGTCATAAGAGAGAGGATGAAAGAGAGAGAACAATGAAACGACAAGATCTCCTTGCTCTTGTTATTTTTATTGCTACTTGTGACTTGTCTTTCACCTTTTCGTCTATACCTGTATATATATATATATATATATATATATATATATATATATATATATATATATATATATATACAAATATGTTGAACCTATCACATCTATGTAAAATTGGCTTTCAAAGCGTCTTGTTGTTTTCCGCACGGTCTTGGGAATGACGTTTGCATACAAATAATTATAAAATGGTACCATTATCCGGTATATATATATTATTCACGTAATGCTTTATCACAAAATGAAGACTGGGATTACAAATTTAAAAACATAGACGACATTTAAACGGCATGTCGCAACGTCTTATGCAGACAGCATATGTACGATTATATGTGCTGTACGAGCGTGGAACAAATGGGAGAAAAGCGTAAGAAGAATACGAGGCACGAGCAATCACATATAATTATGAGCAGGGGTTATGTTAATGCAGATACGGTGAAAGGTCCAGAACGTCAAAGAGGAAGAAGCAGGTGGGTAGTCGAGGAAAATACACTCAGAAAAATATTTATTAAGGACAAAGAAGTTTGTCTCCCGGCGAATAAGTTTTTTTATTCGTATGTCGGCCTACTACGATTTTATTAAGAGGTAAGAATTTTTTTTTAAGTTTGTGTTTAAGATTTACTAAGAATTTTTCTTAACATCTCATAGGATATATAAGTTAGAAGAAATAGGTGTTTTATATCCGACAAATAGAGTTTTTCTTAACATCTAATGAATTCATCATATTACCCCGGCCGGTTTTTTTCGAAGCATTGTGTCATTTCGTCCGTCATTATTTTCTCACTTGAACGTATTTTTCTCACTTTATATTCTTACTCACCCTTAAATCATTCCTCACTCCCGAGTTTCTCACTTCCGAAACGCAACACTGACACTTGTGCCAAAAGCATTGGCATAGGAAGAAGCTACATGGTAAGCGTATGTGTGAGCGACATCTGACGAGTGGCCTGCTGTCGGGCTCGTCGCGTTGAAGGGCAAGGTGCGCGTGCGCGGCATTAGTATCATAGTCGCGAAATAAGAGGTTTTCGTGATTGGAAAGTAGTATTTATTTGATTTGAGGAAATATATATTCAAATGTTCTATTTTAAAAATGGCTTTTAATTTATGTGAAAAATCGGCACGTAAAAAAACATATTTAGTGACGCCGAATAAATGCTGTAGTTACAATCACATAAAAATTGTCTCCATACGAGTAAACATTGATTTCTAATAAATTATGTTCTAATGTGCCAATTTATTAGAACATAATAAATATTTTTTATCTGAGTGTACGTGTTCAACGTGAACGCCCTCTATATGAACAGATGGAACTGCCCGTACTCGTATTTCCCTCTGAGCTCCAACGTATTTTTCTATTTTTTATTTATTTTTTGCTGCGTATGCTCGGTCCCGTCGAGTTAAATATTCCTATGCCAATTGATCTCGTAATATAGCGAGCGAATCAGAAGCAACGGAAAAGAGTAGCATCCAGGGTATAGTTTGTTGAAAATCAAAAGTGCAGAAAAAAGAGTGAAAGAGAGCGAGAGAGAGAGAGAGAGAGAGGAGATTTTCAATTTTTGAATGATATATCGCGCTGCTGGTTCGAATATTCTATGCGCGTGGACGACAATGCCATGGCGGATGTAAAAAGGGGTTGCAAAAGAGGATAACAAGAGATGTTCGGTATTCTCTGCATTGCAATTATAGAATTAAAAATCAATTTTTGGTGCGGTGATTAGCATTTTTTCCATTATTTTGTCATTGATTTGGGGAGATTTTGTAGTAGCGCAGATTCAGCGCAATATTTCATCGAATGCACATCGATAAAAAAAAGGGGCCTGCTCAAGTTGGTTTACTGAGTTCAATTCTATTTCAGGCAAAATTGTGTTACGGAGTGATCGTTTTTTGTAGAACCAATGTTCCTTATAAATGAATCGTAACGTGTGGGGATAATAAATAGTAGTAATTTGCTTTTTTAACGCGACAATGATTTCTCTCCAAACTAAATTTTTCTTGCGTATGCAAACGCTGAACCATACATTTTTGTCGAACGTAGCTCATCCTCTGCTCTTATTACCTGCAACTGATACACAATCGATATTTAATTTGAAGCAGAAACGAATTACGCGAGAGAAATATCCTCCACGGATCAACATTTTTATATGCTTTACCTACGCTACTAGAGTTTTATTTATTTTAATGTTTGGCTAAACAAAATTGACTCCATCCTTTGGAAAGAAGATGAAACAAAGATGTGAACAGACGTATTTTTTTACGTTGCAGCAGTTTACCGCTGTCGAATTTGAACGTGGACATTCTTGGCTGTCAAATTTATCGGCTACTCATTTGCGCAGGTATCGTGGAACACAAAGTCACAAAAGTGAACACACCAACGGCTCCAACATTTCAGCAGCCACACTTTCCGAGAGGTTTCGAGGCTTTCCTCGCAGATCGAAATTCCATGTGGAATAATTCATAACCTACTTTGATGCATATCACAAATAACGCGTTTGGTGAAATTATTCGCACGTTCCTCCACGTGGGCTCTGGCAGTGAGATATGCTAAAAATAAATTTTTAAATCCAACGTGGCGTATCTCCGCAGATACGATCTGGTATTAGTAGAGGAGCTAGGCCGATTCTAACACCGGGATCTCAGGGGGGAGCGGGGCGGGGGAGTCGAGCGCGGGGAAGCCGCGGTATGGATGGCGGGGGGGGGGATCCAGCATGCGGCAGCCGAGTGCGGGGTTCCGGCGGAGGGAAAGGGGAGGGGTGTTAGAGAGTGGGGAGGCTAGTTTTTGGTGACGATGTCTTCGAGGCGATAGCTCGACCCGCGGGCGAGAGGGGGATGCCGCTGTCGACTCTGTGGGGGAGGGGGCATCATAGAGTCGCGGGTCCTTGAAAACCCATAAAATCTGATAATTTATTATCAACATTATAGATGTAAGCGGAGCATTTTTGTCTAGACTATTCACAGGAGTTTATATATATATATATATAAAAAAAAACAACATAGACAAATGTGTGAGATCTCAGGGAGAGCAAGGCGGGGGGGGGGCTCCAGCGTGGGGAAGCCAAGTGCGGCGGTACGGCGGGGGGGGGGGGGGATCGCCGGGCGCGTGTGACGTCCCCCCACATGTGTGATGGCCCCCCCTCCACAGAGGGGCCTCTGTGGAGGGGGGCCATGTGGTCCGTGAAGCAACTGGCGGGAGGGAGAAGCCGGCGGCGATGAGTGTTTTGTGTGTGTGTGTGTGTGTGTGTGTGTGTGTGTGTGGAACGAAGGGGGGTGAGGTAAAAAGAATGCTTCGAATTAAATGAAGATAAAACAATAGTTGATTAATAATTAAATTGAGCAATGGCCTTGCATAATATATATTATACATAAAATCTTTTGGATGTGTGTGTGTGTGTGTGTGTGTGTGTGTGTGTGTGTGTGTGTGTGTGTGTGTTTGCCTGTTTTTCATTGTTTCAAATTATTTTATTTTAAATATCCAACAAATCATGTATCTTATATCATATCTTAACATAATCATATTTTGAAACATACTAAAGATAATACGAACCACCGACCAAGTATAAGTTCAGGCAGGTGGGGCACGTGTCGCGCATTGAAACTTGGTGAGTCGGCCCGCTGCAGTTGTTACAAAATATCCCCTGGATGTTGTTAAACCGTTCGCTGAAGTGGCCACATCTTTCAATTAGTCGATCAACCGCGCCCCGCATATCAAAGTATCAGAGCACGCAAAATTTCGCCCGATCATTTTCGGTGAGATATTCGTAGTTCACACAGCCCATGACGCCCCGGTTCAATCGATTTATTTGCTGCTGGTCCACTATGATTTCACGCACATAATGGACTCCCTTATCTGAGGCATCACCCAATCCACTATCAAATGATTCCGTATCACTGTCCATCTCGGCCAGATCCATGTCATCATGTGCAAGCACTTCAATGTCCGCGCACTCATCATCGTCATTATCGGCGATATCAATAACGTCTTCGTCTACCCCAACTTCCACTTCGTCGTCATGGGCGATATTCACGACAACCTCCATCTCATCATCGACGAGATCGATCACTTCAATTTGGTTCGACATTTTTCTTAACTGATTTTCCGTTTTCCGACTCTTCCACAACAACACCTCGGAGGTTGAAGACTGGAATGGCGAAAACTGCTGTTCCGATCCTTCTTCAGATTTCGATTTTTGATCCTCATAGGCTTATAGTAGGGTGGGGGCTTATTGTAGAAAAAAACCTTGCAAGATGGTGCATCTTGGCCAGGAGATAAACAAAAAGTTTTTTTTTCTTCAACTATCCCTGTGGGGGTAGGCATCTGCTGTCCAGAAAAGTGTGCACTCGTAGCGGTGAAAGCTGGCCAGGCTCGCCAATCATTGACTTTCGCGATCTTTACAGAACAGCGTCTAGCTCATGGAGACTGAACTGGCGTATTATAAAGAGCATCTTAGAGTTTTTAATATATATTGCCACGTGTTCCAGTATGTATGAAGTCCAGCCTGTCTCGAATCATAGCGCACTTCGCAGAGCAACATCAAACCTATTCAAGTGACACTTGAGGCTATACAGTTCTTACCAAATCAGCCATATTCTAAAGACATTTTTTTTGTTCGTCAACGTTCGAAGTCAGCCTCCGAGCATAGGGAACATTTTGAAAAAATAACATTCCGCTCAAGTAATGTCTTGGCTATCCAAAACACATACGAAAACGAGGTATTTGTTACAAAACGATCAACTTTGTGGATCTATGGCCGGAGCATTTTTTTTTTTAGGCTTTGAACGCTGATCCCACTGCATGCACCATTGGAGCATAGATGCACTCGCGGTCTGAAATACTCACAAAAATACTTTTCTTTTTTGCTCCCGTTGAACCCCGATCGGCTTGTTCTGCGTATGTATTTATTTTTCATGCTTTCCACGTTAAAAGATATCAGCGTGATATTAAAAAACTCTGGTGGAGGTGATTCTATTACATTTTCCGAGCTAGAAGGAAACGACAAAAATATTTTCTGATGGGAGACCATTTTTAATCGTCGGCGGCGCTCAAAAGTGGCCACATTTCGAATGAAGCAGTGAGTTCACATATCTCTCTGGCAAGACTTTTCAACTCGTTAATATGGAGAACAACAATGAACCATCAGAAGAAATCTTGCACAACCAAGCCACGCTCTTAAGTTCGATCGACGAGTTTGCTGTGTGGAAGATACAGATCGTCGAGTACATCGAAGTACTGAAAACGCAAAGCCGAATTAAGCGCCAACGATTATCAACGAAACATGAATAGTCATTGATAGGCCAAATACCGCATCTGGAAGGATTGAAGTATTCCATGTACAGGCATTCTATATGCATGGGTGCAGGACACAGCGGTGATGGGTTAATGTGGCGAGAACTCGACTTGAACGCGTGATAGTCTATACTTTAACTTCTGCTCGATGAATTTCAACAACGTGAAAGTGGTTGAGCTTTACAAAAAATACGTAATCTTACAATAAATGTAAATAAGTATAAATCAATACGCGTTAAATGTTATATCTCATTGCCACGGGAAATAATGATTATGAGGGCTGCGATTAATATGCAATCAAGAGATAATACACGTTTCGCATGGGTGACAGTCACAGCTTTACACCCAGCTGAACGAAACAGTGACCGCGGATCTTCTTACATGCATTATTCAACGGTATTGAATCTATCGAATATTGGATTCCCAACAACTATAGGTCAAATTAAAAAAAAATTGTGCTTCAAAACAATTTATCCATTAATGTGTGTACCACCGAAGAAGACATTGCTTCGATACGCGTGGCTCAACATAAAAAGAAGCATATCAATTTGCATAGAAGCAAAAGAAGCATATCAACATACAAGATACCGAAGATAACAATGTATGACATATCACATAGATGAAGAACCTGTCAAGCCTCGTGAGCGCAGAACAGAGACAACCATTAAAAAATATATGTACGCCATCGGTGTATGAAGTTAACACAATTACTATATCGTCATATGTGCTAGACGAATTAAACAACAATCTATTATTTCACCGGTGTCGGCATTACTTTAGATCAACGGATAAACTGCAATCACATGAGATCGATTATGAAGCAATAGAGCACTGCGCCATCCGACTATCAAATGATACCAATAAGTGGCTCCAAATTATCAACTCCAATCGGAAAGCAACACATCCATTCACTGTAAATGCCTACTTGGAGTGTTTTTTTTTTAACTAATTATAGAGAGAAGATGAGAGTGTGCAAAGACTGATGCGAAGAACGTAGCACAGGATATGAATCAATATCATGAAGTATTTACTAACGATTACCACATGTGTTTTTCATATGATGAATCGCTATCATGTTATCGATCACATCACAGCGCCGATTTCATATCATAGTTTGTAACAGAACTGAATAAACTAGTGCTGTACATAAAATACATTTTCGACGAAAATTAATGCCCGTCATAAGTTAATTCTAATACCTTCACGCTATGGCAATAATTGTGCATTCAGTCATCATCAACTACTAGAGGTAGAAGTTGAATTACTCAAGATACAATGGCGTATGCCCCTCGTAATATTAGATGAGATCAATAAATTATCATTACATCGAACATTGGAAAGTGGGCGATACTTGAATGTAGGTTTTCGCTCTTGGGATCCATACGACTGTCCATCGCTTCAAAGCACAACGAAACATTCATGGACCGTAAAAGCTGCCTCCCAACTAGAGAAACCAAAATATGTAATTGGTGCAGTGCAGACTGGTAAAAAAGATAATGTAAGGCAAAGGACATTATATTATTCACCGACTGCAAACTCACAAGTGCTAAACTTTACCTCAATTCAGGATTCTTTTCTCAAGATGACTCGAACATGGACTTCAAAAAAGTTTCGACATTTTGTTCAATAGGTACTCTCGATTTTGTAAATACCATTATGACTGCGATAGTGATCGTTCTATACTAACCATCGCTGAGTCTTAATGTAACGACCCTCTCACGGTTAATGATTGATCGCATCAGAAATATATAATTGGTGGCTGAATCATAAAGATTCATGCAAATAAAATAAATGTAACTTTATGTACTTTTTATTCTCCTCACCCCGTAGTTATGTCAGCATCACCAGCTATCGGATTGTGCAACTGAAAACAATATTACTTTCGAATGTGAAACTCATTTTTTTTTGTATGGAATTTGATTGAAAATAAATTAATATAATCGCCCAATGATAATCGAAGACATTCATCAGTATACGTTCGTTAGATGTTCGTGAGCCGTTTGTTGGAAGTTTGCGAGGCATTTGAAGATTTTCGATAGTCGTTCGTGAAACGTTCCAGAGACTTCCGAAGACATTCATAAGACGTTCGAAGCCATTTAAGAGACGTTCGAAAACATTCATAAGGCGTTTGAAGACACGCATGACGGGTTCAAAAAGTTTCAAGAGCCTTTCTACGACGTTCATGAGACGTTTGAAGACATTCATGAGAGGTGCGAAGAACTTCGGAGACTTTCGAAGACGTTCAAGAGATCTGTGATGATATTTATAATACGTTTAAAGACATTGATGAGGGGTTCGAAGCCGTTTAAGAGACTTTAAAAAACATTCACAAGGGGTTTGAAGACGTTCAAGAAACTTTCGAATACGTTCAAGAGACTGTCGACGACATTCATAATACGTTTGAAGACATTCATGAGGGGTTCGAAGACGCTTGAGAGACTTTCAAAGACATTCACGAGAGGTTCGAAGACGTTCAAGAGACTTTCGACGACATTCATGATACGTTTGAAGACATTCATGTGGGGTTCGAAGACGCTGAAGAGACTTTCAAATACATTCACGGGAAGTTTGAAGACGTTCAAGAGGCTTTCGAAGACGTTCAGAAATCTTCGACGACATGCATAATACGATCTTCGAACGCCTCTTGAACGTCTTCAAACCTCCCGTGAATGTATTTGAAAGTCTCTTAAGCGTCTTCGAACCCCACATGAATGTCTTCAAACGTATCATGAATGTCGTCGAAAGTCTCTTGAACGTCTTCGAACCTCTCGTGAATGTCTTTGAAATTCTCTCAAGCGTCTTCAAACCCCTCATGAATGTCTTCAAACGTATTATGAATGTCGCCGAAAGTCTCTTGAACATATTCGAAAGTTTCTCGAACGCCTTCAAACCCTTCGTGAATGTCTTTGAAAGTCTCTAAAACATCGTCGGTCCTCTCATCCATGTCTTCAAACGTATTATGAATATTGTCAAAGAACTCTTGGATGTCTTCGAAAGTTTCTGAATGTCTTCGCACCTCTCGCGAATGCCTTTGCAAGTCTCTTAAGCGTCTTCGAACCCCACATGAATGTCTTCAAACATATTATGTCCGCCGTCGAAAGTCTCTTAAACGTCTTCGAACCCGTCGTGAACGTCTTTGAAAATCTCTCAAGCGTCTTCGAATCACTTATGAAAGTAATCAAACGTATTATGAATGTCGTCGAAAGTCTCTTGAACGTATTCGAAAGTGTCTTGAACGTCTTCAAACCCCTTGTGAATGTCTTTTAAAGTCTCTTAAACGGCTTCGAACCCCTCATCAATGTCTTTAAACGTATTATAAATATCGTCACAGATCTCTTGAACGTCTTCGAAAGTCTCCGAAGTTCTTCGCACCTCTCATGAATGTCTTCAAACGTCTTATGAACGTTTTCGAAAGTCTCTTGAATGTCTCACCAACATTTTCAAACGTCTCATGAACGTCGTAGAAAGGCTCTTGAAACTTTTTGAACCCCTCATGCGTGTCTTCAAACGCCTTATGAATGTTTTCGAACGTCTCTTAAATGGCTTCGAACGTCTTATGAATGTCTTCGGAAGGCTCTGGAACGTTTCACGAACGACTATCGAAGATCTTCGAATGCCTCGCAAACTTCCAACAAACGGCTCACGAACATCTAACGAACGTATACTGATGAATGTCTTCGATTATCATTGGGCGATTATATTAATTTATTTTCAATCAAATTCCATACAAAAAAAATGAGTTTCACATTCGAAAGTAATATTGTTTTCAGTTGCACAATCCGATAGCTGGTGATGCTGACATAACTAAGTACGGGGTGAGGAGAATAAAAAGTACTTGATGTTACATTTATTTTATTTGCATGAATCTTTATGATTCAGCCACCAATTTTATATATCTGATGCGATGAATCATTAACCGTGAGAGGGTCGTTACATTAAGACTCAGCGATGGTTAGTAAAGAACGATCACTATTGCAGTCATAATGGTATTTACAAAATCGAGAGTACCAATTGAACAAAATGTCGAAACTTTTTTGAAGTCCATGTTCGAGTCATCTTGAGAAAAGAATCCTGAATTGAGGTAAAGTTTAGCACTTGTGAGTTTGCAGTCGGTGAATAATATAATGTCCTTTGCCTTACATTATCTTTTTTACCAGTCTGGTAGTTGGGAGGTAGTTTTTACGGTCCATGAATGTTTCGTTGTGCTTCGAAGCGATGGACAGTTGTATAGATCCCAAGAGCGAAAACCCACATTCAAGTATCGCCCACTTTCCAATGTTCGATGTAATGATAATTTATTGATCTCATCTAATATTATGTGGGGCATACGCCATTGTATCTTGAGTAATTCAACTTCTACCTCTAGTAGTTGATGATGACTGAATGCACAATTATTGCCATAGCGTGAAGGTATTAGAATTAACTCATGACGAGCATTAATTTTCATAGAAAATGTATTTTATGTACAGCACTAGTTTATCCAGTTCTGTCACAAACTATGCTATGAAATCGGCGCTGTGATGTGATCGATAACATGATAGCGATTCATCATATGAAAAACACATGTGGTAATCAATAGTAAATACTTCATGATATTGATACATATCCTCTGCTACGTTCTTCGCATCAGTCTTTGCACACTCTCATCTTCTCTCTATAATTAGTTTTAAAAAAACACTCCAAGTAGGCATTTACAGTGAATGGATGTGTTGCTTTCCGATTGGAGTTGATAATTTGGAGCCACTTATTGGTATCATTTGATAGTCGGATGGCGCAGTGCTCCATAGTCGATCTCATGTGATTGCAGTTTATCCGTTGATCTAAAGTAATGCCGACACCGGTGAAATAATAGATTGTTGTGTAATTCGTCTAGCACATATGACGATATAGTAATTGTGTTAACTTCATACACCGATAGCGTACATATATTTTTTAATGGTTGTCTCTGTTCTGCGCTCACGAGGCTTGACAGGTTCTTTATCTATGTGATATGTCATACATTGTTATCTTCGGTATCTTGTATGTATAGCAAATTGATATGCTTCTTTTTATGTTGAGCCACGCGTATCGAAGCAATGTCTTCTTCGGTGGTACACACATTAATGGATAAATTGTTTTGAAGCACAATTTTTTTTTTTAATTTGACCTATAGTTATTGGGAATCCAATATTCGATAGATTCAATACCGTTGAATAATGCATGTAAGAAGATCCGCGGTCACTGTTTCGTTCAGCTGGGTGTAAAGCTGTGACTGTCACCCATGCGAAACGTGTATTATCTCTTGATTGCATATTAATCGCAGCCCTCATAATCATTATTTCCCGTGGCAATGAGATATAACATTTAACGCGTATTGATTTATACTTATTTACATTTATTGTAAGATTACGTATTTTTTGTAAAGCTCAACCACTTTCACGTTGTTGAAATTCATCGAGCAGAAGTTAAAGTATAGACCATCACGCGTTCAAGTCGAGTTCTCGCCACATTAACCCATCACCGCTGTGTCCTGCACCCATGCATATAGAATGCCTGTACATGGAATACTTCAATCCTTCCAGATGCGGTATTTGGCCTATCAATGACTATTCATGTTTCGTTGATAATCGTTGGCGCTTAATTCGGCTTTGCGTTTTCAGTACTTCGATGTACTCGACGATCTGTATCTTCCACACAGCAAACTCGTCGATCGAACTTAAGAGCGTGGCTTGGTTGTGCAAGATTTCTTCTGATGGCTCATTGTTGTTCTCCATATTAACGAGTTGAAAAGTCTTGCCAGAGAGATATGTGAACTCACTGCTTCATTCGAAGTGTGGCCACTTTTGAGCGCCGCCGACGATTAAAAATGGTCTCCCATCAGAAAATATTTTTGTCCTTCCCTTCTAGCTCGGAAAATGTAATGGAATCACCTTCACCAGAGTTTTTTAATATCACGCTGATATCGTTTAACGTGGAAAGCATGAAAAATAAATACATACGCAGACCGAGCCGATCGGGGTTCAACGGGAGCAAAAAAGAAAAGTATTTTTGTGAGTATTTCAAACCGCGAGTGCATCTATGCTCCAATGGTGCATGCAGTGGGATCAGCGGTCGAAGCCTAAAAAAAAATGCTCCGGCCATAGATCCACAAAGTTGATCGTTTTGTAACAAATACCTCGTTTTCGTATGTGTTTTGGATAGCCAAGACATTACTTGAGCGGAATGTTATTTTTTCAAAATGTTCCCTATGCTCGGAGGCTGACTTCGAACGTTGACGAACAAAAAAAAATGTCTTTAGAATATGGCTGATTTGGTAAGAACTGTATAGCCTCAAGTGTCACTTGAATAGGTTTGATGTTGCTCTGCGAAGAGCGCTATGATTCGTGACAGGCTGGACTTCATCCATACTGGAACACGTGGCAATATATATTAAAAACTCTAAGATGCTCTTTATAATACGCCAGTTCAGTCTCCATGACCTAGACGCTGTTCTGTAAAGATCGCGAAAGTCAATGATTGGCGAGCCTGGCCAGCTTTCACCGCTACGAGTGCACACTTTTCTGGACAGCAGATGCCTACCCCCACAGGGATAGTTGAAGAAAAAAAAAACGTTTCGTTTATCTCCTGGCCAGGATGCACCATCTTGCAAGGTTTTTTTCTACAATAAGCCCCCACCCTACTATAAGCCTATGAGGATCAAAAATCGAAATCCGAAGAAGGATCGGAACAGCAGTTTTCGCCATTCCAGTCTTCAACCTCCGAGGTGTCCTTGTGGAAGAGTCGGAAAACGGAAAATCAGTTAAGAAAAATGTCGAACCAAATTGAAGTGATCGATCTCGTCGATGATGAGATGGAGGTTGTCGTGAATATCGCCCATGACGACGGAGTGGAAGTTGGGGTAGACGAAGACGTTATTGATATCGCCAATGATGACGATGATGAGTGCGCGGACATTGAAGTGCTTGCACATGATGACCTGGAACTGGCCGAGATGGACAGTGATACGGAATCATTTGATAGTGGATTGGGTGATGCCTCAGATAAGGGCGTCCATTATGTGCGTGAAATCATAGTGGACCAGCAACAAATAAATCGATTGAACCGGGGCGTCATGGGCTGTGTGAACTACGAATATCTCACCGAAAATGATCGGGCGAAATTTTGCGTGCTCTGATACTTTGATATGCGGGGCGCGGTTGATCGACTAATTGGATGATGTGGCCACTTCAGCGAACGGTTTAACAACATCCAGGGGATATTTTGTAACAACTGCAGCGGGCCGACTCACCAAGTTTCAATGCGCGACATGTGCCCCACCTGCCTGAACTTATACTTGGTCGATGGTTCGTATTATCTTTAGTATGTTTCAAAATATGATTATGTTAAGATATGATATAAGATACATGATTTGTTGGATATTTAAAATAAAATAATTTGAAACAATGAAAAACAGGCAAACACACACACACGCACACACACACACACGAAAGATTTTATGTATAATATGCATTATGCAAGGCCATTGTTCAATTTAATTATTAATAAACTATTGTTTTATCTTCATTTAATTCGAAGCATTCTTTTTACCTCACCCCCCTTCGTTCCACACACACACACACACACACACACACACACACACACACACACACACACACGCACGCACACACGCACGCACGCAAAACACTCATCGCCGCCGGCTTCTCCCTCCCGCCAGTTGCTTCACGGACCACATGGCCCCCCTCCACAGAGGCCCCTCTGTGACGTCACACGCGCCCGGCGATCCCCCCTCCGCCGTACCCCCGCACTTGGCTTCCCCCCCCGGCCCCGCTCTCCCTGAGATCTCACACATTTGTCTAAGTTGTTTTATATATATATATATATATATATATATATATATATATATATATATATATATATATATATATATATATATATATATATATAACTCCTGTGAATAGTCTAGACAAAAATGCTCCGCTCACATCTATAATGTTGATAATAAATTATCAGATTTTATGGGTTTTCAAGGACCCGCGACTCTATGATGACCCCTCCCCCACAGAGTCGACAGCGGCTTCCCCCTCTCGCCCGCGGGTTGAGAGATCGCCTGGAAGACATCGTCACCAAAAACTAGCCTCCCCACTCTCTAACACCCCTCCCCTCTCTAGGATCCCCCCCCCCCCCCCCCCCCGCCATCCATACCCCAGCTTCCCCGCGCTCGACTCCCCCGCCCCGCTCCCCCCTGAGAACCCTGCGTTAGAATCGGCCTAGCTCCTCTACTGGTATTCAATATCTCATTGAAGAGCCGCAAGGTGGCGGCAAAATAATCGCGGCATTGCATATGGAAACGATGTAAATGCACAATGAAGCGATTCATCAGGCGGTGACGTCTCGCGAATCATCCTAGTCGACTTTTTGCATTTATCCCTATGTGTCCCTATGTGTCCCTCTTATCTCTGCCACCCGAAATGACTCGATAATTATCGACGTCACAAAAAATGTTTCAGATAAAAGTTGTATGGTGTGAAGGGGGCCATCAAATGCGACCAATTTTTTTTTCTCCCGTGAAGGCGCTGATGCACAGTGAAGGTCACCTCCACTTTTTTTAATGTAATGGTACATTTTTTTTCAACCATGTTGTAGAGCACCTCAAGCCGCATAAAAAAATTGGGGTTCAAAGTCGTTCAAGGTCATTCAAGGTCAGTATTGATTATACAAATCTAAATATCTCGGATCACTACCAAATATTTGGTAGCAATCCGAGATATTTAGATTTGTATTTAATTTTAATAGGTGACCTTGAATGACCTTGAACGACTTTGATCCCCGAAGGTTTTATATGCGGCTTGAGGTCCACAAGATAGTAAAAAGAATGTACCATTCCATTTAAAAAAGTGGAGGTGACCTTCACTTTGCGTACGCACGTCCACCGAAATTTAAAAAAAATGGTCGCATTTGATGGCCCCCTTCACACCGTACAACTTTTGTCTGAAACATTTTTTTGTGACGTCGATAATTACCGAGTTATTTCGGGTGGCGGAGATAAGAGGGACACTCTGTATATATTCACGAAGTGCACAATGCACATACACACATATATAAATGTTTGTGCACAGTACATATGGCAAAGAAAGGCTTTTTGCCGGCACTGCTTCCCTTCCTCTGACTCGCTCCCTTTTACATAAAATCTCCTACTACTTTGCCACGGTCCGCAATACCTTTATGGCCACTGAATATCCGAGCAAACATCCTTTTCAACGTTCCACATGCAGACGTGCCATTCGCTAAAATGGAAATACCACGACTATAGAAAATTACTTGACGTATAAGGCTAATGCAGATTTATTGTGACTCTATTGCGAGATACATATAGTCTGAAGTAAAACAAATAAACAGAAAAATCAAGTACTCACATCCCCCCCAGATATTGTCGTCATTGCATGAGACAGCGTATCACTATTATAGTTGTCCATTCGACATTCGATTATACGTCCTGAGTCTTTAGTTTCGAAAGAACAATCCACAACAAGCCTTATCTACCAGTGACCGAACGTGTATGTGCAGCTTACTTTTGTATGTAATATTTTTCAGGGTCCCTATGTTGAGTCCTTGCGGGCTTTGACAAGTATATCTCTTTCAGTATTTTTGATTTCTGAGAGACCCCGGAGAGTCTGGCTCACAGTTGTGATATTTTCTCATCACATCACATTTATACGAGGGTGCAGGGCAACCGCGAAAAACAATGTTTATTAAGGCGGCTATACGTTACTGCGTTTCAATTCTATCACCATCGCAAATTCAGTAAAACTATCTCTCACTCGGTAGTTAAAGCTCCAGTCAATGTGCGGCGTAGCCATCACCTATTCCGAGTCAATGCAAGCCAACATGTGGATAACCCCAGTAAATGACGTCATTGTTTTGGAGATGGAAATGAAACAAGATCGTTACAACGTATATATAGCCTGGTGCAACGTTACTCCATTATGACGATATCATTAACGCTGTCTGCAGCTACTAACAGACCGAGAGCTTTTTCTCATAACCTCGCCCTCGGAAGAACGAGCACGACAATAATTACGATATTCGCGAATTAATTAATCCTGGGTAAACGCTGCACCGACCAAACTGGGTTTCCCTTCTTCACAACGATGCTCGTGTACAGCTTGTCCAAGATATAGCTGCTTCTGCAGCCATCGGAAAACCATTCGCTGTTGCCGACTTTACAGAAGTAATCTGTTCGACTTTAATACGATAGCCGAGCTAATATACCGCGTCCGACACGTGTATATGTCTACGCGTCTTGGGATTTTTTCGAGGGAAAATTCCGCTGGGACGATTGTATTCACGAGCATCTCCAAGCGGCAGCCCTCGTAAGCATGGTATGCAAATAATAGAGAATGAAAACAACAAGAAAAAAAATACAGTGCGAGACAGAGGGAGAGCTGCGATAAAGGCCATTGCGGCAAAGAGGAAAGCAGCCGAATGAGATAGAATTCCATGTGCACGAGAGAACGGAGGAGAGATGGGTAATTTAATTGAAAAGTTAAGATGACCGGTCCTTCTAAGCTTGGGACTCGTGAAGTCTTTGGTGTAATTACCACAATGATATAGAAACACCTCACATTTGCCACGAGCATTATTCCGTGCAACGGTGCTGGGACGTTTATGCTTTGATCCTCTCTCGTTTTTGCAGTCTCCCTGGCTCTCGCCCTCTCTTTATCTGACTTTCCCTCGATTTCTCTTTCTCTCGTTCTCGTTGCGCACTCCCATCCCCCGTTTACACGTTTGCCTACGCATTTGCCCAAGTAGATAGCATGCCGAGATATGCCATATTTATGCCATCTAGATCTCAGCAATACGAAGGTATCGACTGTACATATATTTGTGCAGGCGGGTTACTGTATTTATACACCGATTCGTAATATACGTAAGAGTGAATTCCGGCGCGACAAATATCACGCGACCACCTAGCTGGATAAATGTATTGTCACAAAG
The DNA here is from genome assembly GCA_963210295.1 of Ophion ellenae. Lineage (NCBI taxonomy): Eukaryota > Metazoa > Arthropoda > Insecta > Hymenoptera > Ichneumonidae > Ophion > Ophion ellenae. Next base: position 14,939,600 of record OY723387.1, on the reverse strand, counting down.
CGTGCACTATTAGGTTCCATGGTTCACGAGGCTCGTGTCGAATGGCCATCGCGTTCGTCCGTGGCTTTTTATCGCACTCGGTTCGGCGCTTTTATTTTCAATGACCGGAAATGTTTAATTCACTATGAAGAGGAAGTAAATGGACCGCGACAGGATTGAATATCATCCGCGAAATATTTGCTGAATATGTGCCGAAATTTCACGGTTTTCTGTGTTATTATTATTTTCATTTACGACCTTCGCGTGCATGACATTAAACAGGACTGTCATTTGTGTGAGTCGAATACTTCAAATAAAATACATTCGATTACATCCTCCAGACAGAAACAATCGTAATATTTCAACATTAAAAAAAAATTGTTGTAAACTATCTTTACAATTTCTCCCATCACAAATGTCGCCCACGAAGTATTGATGCCGCAACGTAACGTTATACGTATATACCTAGAATATATTGCACCACTGTTCCTTTGTGAAATGCATGCGAGAGGACCGCCTGGATAGATGGATTTGCATTATCCATCACGGGCTCGTAGTAGCAGCGTTATAGGTTCAGGACTCCTGATTAAGGGGTTGGCAGTGTAAGGGACGAAGAGTAACGCAATCATAATGCGATCCTTCAAATTCTTCGTGGGATGATGCAGAGCGAGCTTATGATTTTCTGCACAGGATTGTCGGGTATATATACATATATTCTAATTGGTTATCCATTCAGCCGCCAGTGTCGGCAAATCATAAAACGAAACGAATTCGGGTGTACCCATCCATCACACGATACGAATGCACTCCCGCGCGTTCACCTTCATGGGGTGCAAATGCCCATTTTTTTCGCAATTGCAAGATAAAGCTCACCAGTCTTGTCTATTCTATTAGTAGATGTACTGGGCCGGTTCGAACTCAGGGATCTTGGTGGAGGGGGGGGGGGGGGTCCAGCGCGGGGAAGCCTAGTACCTAGTGGAGAGGAAAGTCGACCGCGGGTGCGTGGTAGCATGGCGGAGGTATGCCGGAGGTCTTTGCGGAGGGGGGAAAAGCCTGACGCGAGTGAGTGGGTGTGTGACGTATCATGGTGGGGGAGGGAAAAAGGGTCGAGCGTGGAAAGGAGGGCGGGGGGGGTGTTAAAAGGAATTCTATGAGTTAAACAAGATCGATTAATCATTTATTAATAATAAAATTTTACAATAATAGTGTATACGTGTGTGTGTATGTGTGTGCGTGCGTGCGTGCGTGAGTGGGTGTGTATGTGTGTGTGTGTGTGTGTGCACGCGCGTGTGTGGGTTTTCTAAATGTTGACACCGACGGCATTATTCTGAAACAAAACAATAGACACCATTTTTTTTCATCAATCTATATAATCTATTTTTTAGCATGATGCTAAAAAAGAAATAATACATACAATCAGCTGAAGATCCCACAGCTGATTGCATGTAAGTCCGCCGCATCACAAATCTCACCAACTCTTGAGACAGATATTAACAAGTCAGGGTTGAATCGCGTTTTCTTGGATAACATTAACTGTTACTCGCGATGGGAAATTTTGTATAGCTTGGGTATTCAAAACATGGATAAAAACAACGTAGTTCTTGGACAAATTATCAACTTTAGGAATCTATCGTCAAAGGCGCCGATGGACCACTTAAGCAGAGCTGCAGGACCCCATAAGATAAATATTTTGTCCCGATACATCCCGACTTCTTATTTTTGTCTCGTTTTCCTCGGGCAATATATAACAACGCGTTATCGGAAAATCTGTAGGGATCTGCTGTCCAGAAAAGGGGCACTCCGTGGTGGAGGTGAAATTCAGCCAGACTCACCAAGCATTGACTTTTATGATCTCCACATAACGGTGTCTAGGTCATGGAGACTGAACTGGCTTATTATAAAGAGCATTGTAGTGTCTTCGGATTGCCGTGTATGCGCAACTTGCCTGCAAAACATAGATAAATTCGACGTATTTCTCGGAAAAAAAACGATAAACTTTAGGGGTCTATCGTCAAAGGCCTTTGATGCCGATGGACCACTTGAGCACAGCTGCAGGACCTATGAGGGAACATTCTCCACGTATGGGGTTCTTCGAAAGTGTTTGAACCTGTTCTTCATGATTGGAAAAGTGGGAAGAAGTTTGAAAATTTGAGTAGGAGGGTTACGAGGCAGCTTATAATTTCGGGGACCAAGCTCTGACTGCACTATTCCACCGCAACATCCACATCTCTCCAAAAAGAGCTTTGGAAAGAGAAAAGTGTGGAATATGGATCTCTCGAGTATCAACACAGTCAGCCTGATAGTGGAGTTGCTCCCAACGAAGAAGCTGTCAGAACTCCCCGATCAATCGGATCATCCAATCTCCTACATGAGAGCCGTACAAACCAAGTTTGGAAAATGCTACATCGTGGACATCGCGAATGAGTTCACGGTCCTCCTACCATCGTGACTTATGGAGGCCTACGACCAAGATTCGAAAACGTTTGAGAGTATGAGGAAACTGGCACGCAATGGTCAACTCTACATGACGTACATGGGCGGAAAAAACAACAGCGTCGAGTTCTATCGAATTGAGCACACCATGGTGGAAAAGACAAAATTCGTTGGGACACCATCATCGAACGGCTGTTCGCATCAACGAGAGTATGCTGCAACTGACGCGCAATCTACATGCAGTTGCGGAAAATACAACAACATCAAGTTCCATCATCTCTGAGCATGGTGGAAAAGACAAAGTTCGTTGGGACACCATCGTTGAATAGCCGTCCACATCACAATCGTCTCGCCATCATTTTGGACGTGTTGACCATGTAAAAATGTATGAAAATTTGTTATGGAATTGTAAATGAGGGAGAAACTGTTTTCGATGTAGAATAAATGAAGAATACAAATGATATATATTTTCATGGAAATGTTTTTTATTCATTTAAAAAAATCCCTCGCACACTTAACGATTGGTATACACTCAACCAGCGAATTGTAGTATAAAAAAAACTGAAAGGCAATGCTATCAGCCTTCTAATATAATCAATCGAAGATGAAGATGGTAAAATATTTCTCTTTGAGTTGTGAAACTGTTTTTTCTTAGTGCGAGCGCCCGCATCCTATACCTTCACGACCTATCACTTTACATATGCATCATGAGCGTGATCGTTATGTACACTCACGCTCTTGCTAATGTTGCTCTTCGCAGAGCACCATCAAACCTATTCAAATATCACTTGAGGCTATACAGTTCTTACCAAATCAGCCACATGGTTAAGGCATTTTTTTCTTCGTTGACGTTCGAAGCCACCCTCCGAGCATAGGGACATTTTTTTGTATTACATTTAGCTCGAGTAATGCCTTGGATATCCAAAACACATATACAACAACAAGGTATTTATTAAACAAACAATAAACTTTAGGGATCTATGGCCGGAGCCTGTTTTAGGCTTCTACCGCTGATCCCGCTGCATGCGCCAGTTGAGCACAGATGCACTCGAGGTCTGGAATACTCACAAAATAATTTTTTTTGGTCCCGTTGAACCCCAACCTGCTCGTTTTGTGTACGTATTTATTTATCATGCTTTCCGCGGTAATATATATCAATGCGATATTAAGAGCTCTGGTGGAGGTGATGAAAATATTTGTGATGGGAGACCATTTTTAATCATCGACAGTACTCAAAAGTCGCCACACTTTGAGTGAAGCAATGAATTAACATAATCTCTCGGAGAAGACTTTTCAACTCGTTAATATAGAGAACAAAAATGAGCTATCAGAACAAATCTTGCACAACCAAGCCACGCTCTTAAGTTCGGTCGAAGTCTTTGCTGTGTGGGAGCAACGGATCGTCGAGATCATCGAAGTACTGAAAACGCAAAGCCGAATGAAGCGCCAACGATTGTCAACTAAATATCAATAGCCATTGATAGTCCAAATGTCGCATCTGGAAGGATTGAAGTATTATGTCATGTAAAGGCATTTTATACGCAGGGTGCACGGCACAGCGGTGATGGGTTAATGTGGCGAGAAATCGACTCGAACGCGTGATGGTCTATACTTTAACCCCTGCTCGATGAATTTCAACAACGTGAAAGCGGTTCAGCTTCACGAAAAATATTTTTTTTTAATATATGCCATCGGTGTGTGACGTTAACATAATTACTATACGTTATATGTGCTAGACGAATTAAACAACAATCCATTATTTCGCAGGTTTTTGCATTACTTTAGATCAGAGGATAAACTGCAATCACATGAGGTCCATTGTGGAGCAATAAACGACTGCAACATCCAACTATCAAATGATACCAATAAGCGGCTCCAAATCACCAACTCCGGTCAGAAAGCACGACATCCAATCATTGTAAATGCTTATTTGGAGTGTTTTTGCCTAATGGTAGAGAGTAGATAAGAGTGTGTAAAGACTAATGAGAATAACGTAGCAGAGAAAGTGTATCAATATCATGAAGAATTCAGTATTGATAACTGGATGTGTTGTTCATATGACGAATTGCTATCATAGTACTGTCACATCCGGGAGGGATGAGAGCATAATAGTTTTGTTTCCCTCTTTGTTGCCTACGCCTAGTGGAATACCACGGGATGAGGATAAAGGGGTTAGTGCGTGGGAAATAATAGAATAAAGGAATTGACGCGATATTTCGGCATTGAGGAATAATTCGACAAGCTCATATAAATTTAACCGACGTTTTATTGCAAATGGATAGTCGGATTTGAATGTGGATTGATAATAACAGAAGAGTAAAGGGATAATACAGATAAATAACAGAATGATGTGGTTCACTTACATTTGTCGGTGTGCGTAGCTGTGTGTGTGTGTTTACTCGTTAAGATATCGGTGGACGTTTTATGAATATGGCCCTTTGCTCGTGGCCAGATGCGCTCGCTGTTGGAGTAGGTCGGTGACACTCGCACAAGATTTTCGGACGACGTAAATATAAATATATATTGACAGCGAGGGCCACTTGAAACTATGTACTATCTTAGAGCGCGAGAATCGGACTTGACTTTTCTACCCGGACTGTAGGTCGAACTTGTACGTTTAATCAATTCGAAAGAAAGACTTGCTATAAGATTGTTCGTACGTAGATCGGAATTAAGACGTAATAAATGAACTTGATTCGAAGTTAGCGGACGGGAGATGGAGCTCTGAATTCGATAGATGTTGACGGGAGACTGTGATTGAGACTTAATAGAAGAACTTGATTTGATGGTGGTTGACGGGAAACTGACTTCGGGAAGGAAGTCTTTCATGATATGAAAATTAGGAGGGGTTCAATAGTGCGAGAAGAAACGTTAGGGAGAGTGTGGTCTTGGTCATCTGGTTCTTCGGGGATTGGTCCATTGGTCATGAATATATCACTTGATTAGCGTGATTGGTCGCGGTATGATGTGCGAGTAGGTTACAGATTCACCAGGCACGTGCGTGGCCTTATTTCAGGGCATCGGTTCTGACTAATATGCGTATGGAAAAGGAGACCTTTGTCCCATGTTTTGGCGGTCAAGCGCATGGAATACAGAGTTCGATATCTGAGACCTAACCATGGGCATGGTTTGTGTTATGTGAATTGATAGCTATGGTGACTCCTCATATCAAGAAGTTTATATATCGGACTGCGCTGCGAGACCGGATGTCTTATTTTTTAGTCAGAGGTATAAATTTGTCGGAGCCGTCTAGTCTATGTTATGTTTAAATAATCTAGAAACGAGGCTTCTCTTGGTTCCCATGCGGTTGGGCCGGGGTAGGATTTTTGGAGTCTGTTGATCGAGCTGATGGTTGGTTTTTCGTTCGACAGCTCTTCTTGGAGTATGCGCCTGAGATCGTGTTCTTGTTGACAGCCAATGGGATAGGAAAGGTCGATGACTGACGGTGTTGCTATCGTGCATATATCGCTGTGGGTTGAATATGAGTGCGAAATTTACGCACGTTTCATTTTACGCTGTTACGCCTCTTATTCTTAGATTTATACATGTATAATAATAAGCTTATGACGGCAAATGAGGATATTGGGAATAACCGAGAGAAAGCACATTCGCTGTGATGAAACAGTATCGATCACATAACTGCGCTGATTCCATATCATGGTTTGTGGAAGAACTGGAAAAACTAGCGCTGTGCATAAAATACATTTTCTGCGAAGATCAATGCTCGTCGTTAATTAATTAAAATGCGTTGGCGCAATAACAATAACTGTGTATTCAGTAATCATCCATCAGTAGAGGTAGAAGTTGAATTACTCAAGATACAATGGCGTATGCCCCACATAATATTAGATGAAATCTATAAAGTGTCATTACTTCGAACATTGGAGAGTGGGCAATACTTAAGTTTGAGTGTTCGCCTTGGAATCTATACAAGAACCACTGCTATAAAGCACAACGAAATATTCATGGATCGTACAAGCTGTCTCCCTAGCTAGAGAAATCAAAACATGTCATTTTTACGGCGCAGACTAGTAAAAAAATTATATGGCAAAGGACATTACATTATTCACCGACTGCAAACTCACCAGGGTTAAACTTTGTCGGAATTTGGAATTCTATCCTCACGATGACTCGAATTTGGACTTCAACAAAAAAAAGTTTCGCTATTTTGTTCAATATGTACTCTAGATTTCGTAAATACCATTACGACTGTAATAGTGATCGTTCTATGCTAACCATCGCCAAGTTTTAAAGGAAGGTTCTGCCTTGTTGGGCAAAAAAATGTTCGATTTTTCACCAATTATTTATGCGAAAAGTATTAAATGCAGAATGTTGATATTTGGTAGGTTAACTAAGCGGTCTTTATTGAACATCAAAATATTTTATAACGTTTGACAAAACATGGTCTGACAAAAAAAAATATATGGCAAAGGACATTACATTATTCACCGACTGAAAACTCACCAGGGTTAAACTTTATCGGAATTTGGAATTCTATCCTCACGATGACTCGAATTTGGACTTCAACAAAAAAAAGCTTCGCTATTTTGATCAATATGTACTCTAGATTTCGTAAATACCATTACGACTGTAATAGTGATCGTTCTATGCTAACCATCGCCAAAGTTTTAAGGGAAGGTTCTGCCTTGTTGGGCCAAAAAATGTTCGATTTTTCACCAAATTTTTATGCGAAAAGTATTAAATACAGAATGTTGATATTTGGTAGGTGAACTAAGCGGTCTTTATTGAACATCAAAATATTTTATAACGTTTGACAAAACATGGTGGTGGGAGTGGGAGGAGCCACGTATGTCGGTGCGCGGGCGATGACATTCTTCGCTTGCGAAAGTCCTAAGTCACGGACAGGTGACCTGAAGCAAAAAAACAAACATATTTTTACTTTGTACAATTTTGTGTATAAGTTGACCTAGAATCAAGACAAAAAATTGAAAAATAAAAAAAAAAGTAAGTGATGGGAAGGAAGTTTGTTTTTTTCCCAAAAAAATTCGCAGTTTTCTGCTCACTATTTTTTTATTTTTCAATTTTTCTTCTTAATTTTAGGTCAACTTATACACAATCTATAATGTCATCGCCCGTGCACCGACATACGTGGCTCCTCCCACTCCCGCCACCGTATTTTGTCGTACTTTAAAAAATATTTTGATGTTCAATTAAGACCGCTTAGTCAACATACCAAATATCAGCATTGTATAATTAATACTTTTTGCATAAAAAATGGGCGAAAAATCGAACATTTTTTAGCCCAACAAGGCAGAACCTTCCCTTAATGTGACGACCCTTTCACGGTTAATGATTGATCGCACCAGAACGAGCCTGTATAAAATGCTACCGTAGATGCGTGAATAGAGTTCGAATGCAAGGAAGATTCACCACTGAATACAACTGCATATTGTTTCAATCTTACACGATCGCGGTGTTGAATATTGCCCATTGACCGACATTATCCGTAAAATTGTATAGATCAGCAAAATACCCCGCGGCTAAATGAATAGACAGTTTAAAAAAGAGTTTCTCAATGATCAACGTCAGTCATGATTGGATCTTGTCAGCAACTAGATCACGCTAAAACATATTCGTTATGACTGTGCCAACGTTTGTGGATCTACAAGCATTCATTGTTGGAAGGAACTTTATCGTGAAGGAAGTAGCAATTCTGAGAGCGGGCTGCGTGCTATCTCATCACATTTTCGCGAGTCCCATCCCATGAGCAATCATCGTGGTCTAAAGTGGGCCTATGGAAACGTTCCATATAGCATGACTGAAGGTTTAATAACAGCTGCACTTGAAAGTTCAACCGAAGATCACATGTGTCCTATCGTATATGTTAAGGGTCATGAAAAACGAGAATGGCTAGCTGATATACTAAATATGAAAAATGAGCTAGTTATTGAGTCGTTGAATATATACTTTGACGATATGGATGTCTCAAGTAAATTAGATGGAAGTTCTACTCTACGATGTGAAAAGCTTAAACACAATTGTGCCTTACAAAATGTATTTGAAATCTTGAATTGGTGGCTGAATCATAAAGATTCGTGCAAATAAAAGAAATGTAGCATTAGGTACTTTTTTGTTCTCCTCAGCCCATAGTTCCTTATGTCAGCATCATCTGATATCAGATTGAGCAACTGAATACAATATTTCTTTCAAATGTGAAACGCGATTTTTTTTGTATGGAATTTGATTGGAAATAAATTAATATAATCGCCTAATGATGGTCGAAGACGTTCTTCAGTAAACGTTTGATAGATGTTCGAGAGCCGTTTGTCGGAAGTTTGCGAGGCGTTCGAAGATTTCCGAGAGTCGTTCGTGAGACGTTCAAGAGACTTCCAAAGACATTCATAAGATGTTTGAAGACATTCAAGAGACGTTCGAAAACATTCATAAGCCGTTTGATGACATGCATGAGCGGTTCAAAGAGTTTCAAGAGACTTTCTACGACGTTCATGAGACATTTGAAGATGTTCGTGAAACGTTCAAGAGACTTTCGAGAACGTTCATAAGACGTTTGAAGACACTCATAAGAGGTTCGAAGACATTCAGAAACTTTCGGAGACGTTCAAGAGATCTTTGACGATATTCATAATGAGTTTAAAGACGTAGATGGGGGGTTCGAAGACGTTTAAGAGACTTTCAACGACATTCACGAGGGGTTTAAAGACGTTCAAGAAACTGTCGAATATGTTCAAGAAACTTTCGAATACGTTCAAGAGACTTTCGACGACATTCATAAAACGTTTGAGGACATTCATGAGGGGTTCGAAGACGCTTAAGGTAGTACGAGCGCGCAGGCTTAATTTTTATAGATTTTGTTCAAATTTTAACCAGACATTGCTCATATTATTATGCATGTTTGACTGAAATTTTATAACAGTCGACTATTTAGATTGGGAGATAATGGGTTTTAAAATTGCAACTTTTAACACTGCAGGGTTTGCATTGAAATTTAGACAGAATAATTTTCCGTAAAAAATATTTGTCCCCTATAATAAGAAGACATATGGCAACACCGCAAAACAGTATTATTCAACATTTCGAAAAAAAAATAATTATCGTGTTCCTAAAGTTAAACATGTTGTCATAAAAAAATATTTACATTATAAATGTTAATATTTTATATTGTTTATGTTATCTTCATTAACAAAAAGAAGTGTTGGTTCATTCATGACTAATTAAAAACTTTGTTCGATTGAAAATTACTTGCAAATAAAAATTTGCGTTGTAGTATTATTTTAAATATGCCGCGCAAACTCACGTCATTGGATACGTGGAACGATGCAGCGTTTGCCATATGTCTTTTCATCATAGGGGGCAAATATTTTTTACGGAAAATTATTCTGTCGCAATTTCAATGCAGCCCGTATAGTCTTAAAAGCTGCAACTTTAAAACCCATTATCTCCCAATCCAAATAGTCGATTGTTCTGAAATTTCACTCAAACATGCATAATGATATGAACAATGTCTGGTTAAAATTTGAACAAAATGTATAGAAATCAAGATTACGCGCTCGTACTACCTAAAGAGAGACTCAAAAACATTCACGTGGGGTTCGAAGACGTTCAAAAGACTTTCGACGCCATTCATAATACGTTTGAAGGTATTCATGAGGGGTTCGAAGACGCTTAAGAGACTTTGAAAGACATTCACGAGAGGTTAGAAGACGTTCAGAGACTTTCGAAGACGTTCAAGAGATCTCTGATGATATCCATAATACGTTAAAAAACATTCATGAGGCGTTCGAAGACGCTTGAGGCCTTAGGCCACTCTAGAGGCTGAAAAATATGGTTTTTGGGGATTTTTCTTTCAGGAAAACTACAAAATAAATCGAAATTACAAAAAGGGTGCTGATCATACATATCAGTGGCTGTATACAATAATTTTTTTTGAAGCGATTAATTTCAAATTGGCGGCTGTGCAGCGTTTTTGCGATGACGTCTCCGTTTTGCAGGGTCCACGGCCGGACAAAGAGCTCCTGTAATTTTTTAATTATAATAGGCCAATGATTTTTTTTCGATTATACATAATAACTGCTGTAGAAGTACGTGGGATCTTTTCGATTTATTAATTGTTGGCCAAATGGCGCACTTTTGAAGTGGAAAATGAAAAATTTGCCTAAAAAATCGTCAGATAATTGTTAATAACAACTGAACTATGCAATATAAAAAAAAATCCTACGTACTTCCATAGACCATGTATTTTTCAAGATATATTTACCATTTCAAGTGAATCGGTTAAAAATTGTCTAAGTTATGTTTTCGACCAACTTGAAAAATTCAGTTATGAGATAAACGCGTTTGAAGTTTTGAATAGTAGAAAATCATGAATAATTTTGCAATACCTTTAATCGGCGATGCCTGCACCATACAATTGGCCTTCCAGACTATCGTCCTGCTCTTGCATTTCTTTTCTGCTTGATCTGTAAGCGATCCTTGCCTTTTTTACCCGTTCCGACAATGATCTCTTGGCAAGCTTTATGCGTCTATTGTCAATCTCCACGCACATTTCGTAGCTCTTCGGGCCGATTTCGAAGTCCATTGCCTCCATTATGCAAAATTGAAGAAAACCCGTCATTGTAAACACAAACCGCAGAATCCGTAGCCTGTTTTACAACTCGAAATGGATTTCGGGGCCCATGCCCACACAGTCGAGTTGAAGCTTTCGTTACTGTTTTGTGTGTAACCGCCGATGCATCGAGTTAGAAGACCTTCACTGGTCAGTTCTTCATAGACTGGTTTGATAGCTTCATAGACTTCAATTGGAAGAGCTGGCTTATGTTTGTACTCAGCCAAAGTATTTGTAGCTTTAGCCAGTTGCCTTGAGCACCACGAATCCTTTCCAATAAGACATTTGTCGTGCTGCGGTTTGGCATCAGTAGATCATTTATGATCCAGTGTAGCCCATGTACTGCTTCTCATGTTCTCAACTGAATCACTGTTCCTACGAATCGCTAATCCATAATAAATAGATAGCTCGTCTATAAGTTTTCCAGTCAATGTGCCCCTTCCACCGAGACCTTTTCTCTTCTTTTTCAAATTACGTTGTCTGGTGCCCATTCCCCTTTGCACGTGATCTATACACTCTTTCTTGAGTACTGTGAAATCCTCATACGACTTAGCATCTGTAATGCCTTTAAAAGTCTTAGAATCACCGTCACCAATATAATGAGTGTAATTGACCTGGTGCAAAGTTTCAGAGCGCCGAAACACCTCAACAACTGCATCGATATCCATTTTTCCTGCCGATCCACCGTGATTCACAGCGCATTTTTCTGTATGATTTTCTGCCCACTCCGCATATTCTTTGGTATCCTTTTTTAGCCCAAAACTCATACGCCTTACAGTATTTTTATTTCACTACACAATCAACGATTTTTCCACAGTTATTGCCAATAAGAGTCACTAACCTATACAAAGACGTAAATCCATGTTTTCGCCACCAACCATCGCCTGATACTACAATTCCATTGTCTCCATTTTCAATAGAAATTTTCTCTTCTTCCGCAGCTCTCATCATACTGTTCTTGCAAACTACATTGGTTGCAGTGGACATTCTTTTGACAACCTTATCGTAGAATGAGTGAAAGGTAGACCGAGATAATTCCATGAATGCACCGAATTTTCTTATTCCGCGCCAACCAACTCCAAGCAATCGCATGGCAATTATGATTCTTCGGTTGATTTCATAGCCTTTGTCAACAAATGGACAACTCGGTATCTCAGACACTACTAGTTCGAATCCCAAGCCGCGCTTGCCACTTTCAGTAAATTTCAATAACATCTGCCGTATACCTGCTCTAGTCCCCTAAAGTACCTTCTCCCTAGCGCTCGCAAAAAGAGCTCGCTGCGGACCAGGCGGCCTTGTACTAAAATTCGAAAACCGAGTACTTACATTAGAGATTTTGGAATGCCTTCAAACGTATTATGGATGTCGTCGAAAGTCTCTTGAACGTCTTCCCACGTGAATGTCTTTGAAAGTCTCTCTTAAGGGGAGGGAAGGGGTTTGCACTTTTGAAAAAACGATTTTTTTGTCTTTTCCTATAGTAAAACATTTCAAGAATATAATCCCAAAATTTCAAGTCAATCAGAGCAAAACTCTCGAAGTTATTGACTATTTAGTCCCGCTCCTCTAACACTGCTCCGACTTCTCTAAACTTCAAACGCGTCTTTCTCGAAACCACTTTTTCAAAGTCCGTGTTCACTGCCATTTGAACACTACATGACCAATTTATTTCAAACTTGGTACACACTTTCTACAAGTAAAATACCTCCCCCCAATGCTTAGTTTGAGATTTTTTTTACATTGAGGGGGTTTTCTACCCCCAAAATGGCGGAATTTTTTCGTGAAAAATAGAACTATTTACTTTACATGACCACCAAAAATTTAGAAATGAAAAAAAAAATTATCAAAGACCGTTGGGGGGAGGATTTGATGATACGCTGACTAAATTTTAATAGTACTTGATTTCAGATTATTTCTAGCTGAGATACAGTGAACACCGCAAATCGTGTTTTTCCAAAGGCGTTTTTGGAAAAGCTTTGTCACCGGCATGTCCGTGAATATTTTCGCGTACAAATTTCACGGAATGTTCTTAAAATGACACTCAACAATGTACAAAAGGTTTCAATAAATGTACTCTATTCATATAGATGAAAAAATTTCGCAAAAAAGTGTTTTATTTCACGCTGAAACCCCTACCCTTCCCTTAAGCGTCTTCGAACCTCTCATGAATGTCCTCAAACGTTTTATGAACGTCGTCGAAAGTCTCCTGAACGTATTCGAAAGTTTCTTGAACGTCTTCAAACCCCTCGTGAATGTCATTGAAAGTCTCTTAAGCGTCCTCTTAAGAGTACTTAAGCGTATTCACCCCTCGTGAATATCTTTGAGAGTCTCTTAAACGTCTTCGAACCCCTAATCGACGTCTTCAAACGTATTATGAAATTCGACAAAGATCTCTTGAACATCTCCGAAAGTCTCTAAATGTCTTCGAACCTCTCATGAATGTTTTCAAACGTCTGATGAACGTTTTTGAGAGTCTCTTGAACGTCTCACGAACGTCTTCAAATGTCTCATGAACGTCGTAGAAAGTCTCTTGAAACCCTTTGAACCCCTCATGCATGTCTTCAAACGTCTTATGAATTTTATCGAACGGCTCTTGAATGTCTTCAAACGTCTTATAAATGTCTTCGGAAGTCTCTTGAATGTCTCACAAACGACTCTCGAAAATCTTCGAACGCCTGGCAAACTTCCGACAAACGGCTCTCGAACAGTAGTAGAGCTAGAGCGGTTCTAACTCTGGGATCTCAGGGGGGAGCGGGGCAGGGGAGTCGAGCGCGGGGAAGCCGGGGTATGCGCGGCGGCGGGGGGGGGGGGGGGGGGGGTCCTGCATGCGGCAGCCGAGTGCGTGGTTCCGGCGGAGGGAAAGGGGATATGCACTCAGACAAATGTGTGCATATGTGTGTGTGTGTGTGTGTGTGTGTGTGTGTGGGTGTGGTGTGTGTGTGTGTGTGTGTGTGTGTGTGTGTGTGTGTGTGTGTGTGTGTGTGTGTGTGTGTGTGTGTGTGTGTGTGTGTGTGTGTGTGTGTGTGTGTGTGTGTGCGTGTGCGTGTGCGTGTGCGTGTGCGTGTGCGTGTGCGTGTGCGTGTGCGTGTGCGTGTGCGTGTGCGTGTGCGTGTGCGCGTGTGTGTGTGTGTGTGTGTGTGTGTGTGTGTGTGTGTGTGTGTGTGTGTGTGTGGGAAACTTCCATTTATGGCTAGGAAAATTTTCGAGAGTGAGATAACGATAGTTCCCATATGAAGGGTTACCCTTCAAAGCCCATAAAATGCTTTATTTATTGCATGCAGCTGCAGCGTTATTCCACAACAAGTTTCAACCCGTCGAGGTTTCATTCCACAAGATTACGTCAAGATGTTCACATGTGCGAGTATGTACGCAGTGCATCCGGCCAAGCACCCCCTGGACTTGACCAAAAACGAGCTCGAACAGGTTCCAAAGTTCTTGCTCCTAAAGTATTGGGGTAACTTTATTGGTTTACTGTGGGATCGTTTGCCGGAGCATCATCGGAACGATAGTGAAGTCATATCGTATCTTCCATGCATGGAGCATTATAATACGCCACAGATGAAGGATCACATTGATGGTCCTCCACCCCGACGTCGGGACTGTGAAAAGTGTTGCGAGGGGGGAATTCTCTACGTGCGGGGTTCCCGAAAAGAACTTTGAAAAAGAGTGAAAATGGATCTCTCAAATATCAACAAAGTCAGCCTGATGGCGGAATTCCTCCCAACGAAGAAGCTGTCAGAACTCAACGTCCATTCGGATTATCAAATCACGGCCATGAGAGCTGTACAGACCAAGTTTGGAAAACGCTGCATCATGGACGATGCAAATGAGTTTGCCGTCTTCTTGCTAGCGCGGCTGGTAAAGGCCTTCGATCAAGATCTGAAAATGTTCGAGAGTATGCTGCAACTGGCGCGCAATGGTCAACTCTACATGAAGTACATTGGTGGAAAATACAACAGCGTCGAGTTCCATCTAGTCTGAGTATGGTGGAAAAGAACGCTCGTGAAGGCACGGTGGAATCAACGAGTTTAGCGGCAGCTGGCATCGTCACCATCATAGAATGCAAGGACTGTTTGCATCACAGTCATCATCATCGTAGAGTTTTCGACGCTCGATTCTGAGTAAGGTGGAAAAGAACGCTCGTAAAGGCCCGGTGGAAACAACGAGTTCAGCGGCAGCTGGCATCGTCACCATCATAGAGTGCAACGACTGTTTGCATCACAATCATCATCGTAGAGTTTTCAACGCTTGATGCTATGTAAAAATGTACAAAAAACTTTTTCATCGAATATAATGTAAGAAAAAAAAATTGTCGTCAAACTGTATTCGCCGTAGATATAGGAAATAAATGGAGAACGATATTTGATCAAAATGTTTTTATTCATTAAAAAAAATCCCTCGCTCACACAACGCTTCGTACACAGAGAGCCAGCTTTTCAACGACTTTACATTCGCTTTGGCGCAATTGTATTTTGTATTGAAGGAATGATGGGGACATTTAACGTTTGCGATTTTCGGCAACTTCTGCAGCGATGGACAGTCCAGAGTCTCCAGATCGATGACTTTTATTGCTGAATCCGTGAATCTCGATAGCCATGAGCACTTCTCGAATCCCTTGGCATAGATCGTAGGAGCTCCTTCCAAGATTCCTCGAATTGTCGTTCTAGCTGCCTCGTATGGTATGCCGCTGTGTTCCCATCGTATTCCATGATAATTGCGTTCCAGCCACTTGTTTGTCATTGTGTACTTGGCCGGTAAAGCGTCCCAGGCGAATGGTGCATCGAAGAAGAATGTCAGCGGTTCAGCGTTCTTCTCATGGAGTTTGACGATGGACATCTCCTTTAGGACGAATTCGTTGACGGGTCTCTTGAACCATTGCACATCGACGATAAGCTCCATGTTGACTGAAGTGGGCGCGGATCATTGGCATGATTTTATACCAATTTTTTAACCCCACCACTGATTGGATTGTGCTCGACAATACGATCATGGAGGATCATGCAGTACGCTGAAGTTTGCGGTGGAATATTGTTTTTCAATTCAAACTCAAGGCGCACATCAACAGGACCGGACTTGAGAGAATCGTTTTGTTTTGAGCAGTCAATGACAACGAGGGGGGCTTTTTCTAAAAATTCCATTCTACTCAGCCATGGTTCAGCCTCTTTGTTGTAATAGGTCGGTTGAGATATTAGATGAGATCAATAAATTATCATTACTTCGAACATTGGAGAGTGTGCGATACTTGAATATCAGTTTCCGCTCTTGGGATGTGTACGACTGTCCATCGCTTTAAAGCACAACGAAACATTCATGGACCGTAAAAGCTGCCTCCCAACTAGAGAAACCAAAATATGTAATTGGTGCGGTGCAGACTGGTAAAAAAGATAATGTATGGCAAAGGACATTATATTTTTCACCGACTGCAAACTCACAAGTGCTAAACTTTATCTTAATTTAGCATTGTTTTCTCAAGATGACTCGCATTTGGACTTTAAAAAAGTTTCGGAATTTTGTTCAATATGTACTCTCAATTTTGTAAATACGATTATGACTCCAATAGTGATCGTTCTTTACTAACCATCGCCAAGTATTAATGTAACGGCCCTCTCGCGATTAATGATTGATCGCATCAGAACGAGCCTGTAAAACATGCTACCGTAGATGTGTGAATAGAGTTCGAATGCAAAGAAGATTCACCACCGAATACAACTGCATATTGTTTTAATCTTACGTGATCGCGTTGTTAAATATTGTCCATTGACCGACATTATCCGCAAAATTGCATAGATCAGCAAAATCTGCGAGATACGAAGCATCATGATTGATTCGCAATCATCATGGTCTAAAGTCGGCATATGGAAACGTTCCATATAGCATGGCTGAGGTTCAATAACAGCTGGAATTGAAGGTTCAACGGACGACGACACGTGTCCTATCGTATATGTTAAGGGTCATGAAAAACGAGAATGGCTAGCTGATATAATAAATATAAAAAATGAGCTATTTATTGAGTCGTTGAATATAGACTTTGACGATATGGATGTCTCAAGTAAATTAGATGGAAGTTTTACTCTACGATGTGAAAAGCATAAAAACAGTTGTGCCTTACAAAATGTATTTAAATTCTTTAATTGGTGGCTGAATCATAAAGATTCATGCAAATAAAAGATATGTAACATTAGGTACTTTATATTCTCCTCACCCCGTACTTAGTTATGTCAGCATCACCTGATATCGGATTGTGCAACTGAATACAATATTACTTTCGAATGTGGAACTCATTTTTTTCGATGGAATTTGATTGAAAATAAATTAATATAATCGCCCAATGATAATCGAAATCATTCATCAGTATACGTTCGTTAGATGTTCGTGAGCCGTTTGTTGGAAGTTTGCGAGGCATTCGAAGATTTTCGATAGTGGTTCGTGAAAACGTTCCAGAGAGACTTCCGAAGACATTCATAAGACGTTCGAAGCCATTTAAGAGACGTTCGAAAACATTCATAAGGCGTTTGAAAACACGCATGAGAGGGTTCAAAGCGTTTAAAGAGACTTGCTACGACGTTCATGAGACGTTTAAAGATGTTCGTGAGACATTCGAGAGACTTTCGAAGACGTTCAAGAGATCTATGACGATATTTATAATACGTTTAAAGACATCGATGAGGGGTTCGAATACGTTTAAGAGACTTTAAAAGACATTCACAAGGGGTTTGAAGACGTTCAAGAAACTTTCGATTACGTTCAAGAAACTTGAACGATGATGATAATTGACGAAACTTGATGATAATACGTTTGAAGACATTAATGGGGGGTTCGAAGACGCTTGAGGGACTTTCAA
Source organism: Ophion ellenae (assembly GCA_963210295.1). Lineage (NCBI taxonomy): Eukaryota > Metazoa > Arthropoda > Insecta > Hymenoptera > Ichneumonidae > Ophion > Ophion ellenae. Next base: position 14,921,766 of record OY723387.1, on the reverse strand, counting down.
AGACATTCACGAGGGGTTCGAAGACGTTCAAGAGACTTTCGACGACATTCATAAGACGTTTGAAGACATGCAGGAGGGGGTTCGAAGAGTTTCAAGAGACTTTCTACGACGATGATGAGACGTTTGCAGATGTTCGTGAAACATTCAAAAGACCTTCGAGAACGTTCATAAGAAGTTTGAAGACATACATGAGAGGTGCGAAGACCTTCAGAGACTGTCAAAGACATTCAAGAAATCTTTGACAATAATAGGAATACGTTTGAACACATCGATGAGGGGTTCGAAGACTCTTGAGAGACTTTCAAATACATTCACGAGGGGTTTAAAGACGTTCAAGAAACTTTCAGATACATTCAAGAGACTTTCGTCGAAATTCATAATACGTTTAAATACATTCATGAGGGGTTCGAAGGCGCTTGGGAGACTTTCAAAGCCATTCACGAGGGGTCCGAAGACGTTCAAGAGACTTTCGACGGCGTACATTATACGTTGGAAGACATTCATGTGGGGTTCGAAGACGCTTAAGAGACTTCCAAAGGCATTCACGAGAGGTGTGAAGACATTCGGAGACTTTCGAAGACATTCAAGAGATCTTTGACAATATTCATAATACGTTTGAAGACATCGATGAGAGGATCGACGATGTTTTAGAGACTTTCAAAGACATTCACGAAGGGTTTGAAGATGTTCAAAAAACTTTCGAATACGTTCTAGAGACTTTCGACGACATTCATAATACGTTTGAAGATATTCATGAGGGGTTCGAAGACGCTTGAGTGACTTTCAGACATTCACGAGGGATTCGAAGACGTTCAAGGACTTCCGACGACATTCATAATAGGTTTGCAGATGTTCGTGAAACATTCAAAAGACTTTCGAAAACGTTCATAAGAAGTTTGAAGACATTCATGAGAGGTGCGAAGACCTTCAGAGACTGTCAAAGACATTCAAGAAATCTTCGACAATATTCGGAATACGTTTGAACACATCGATGAGGGGTTCGAAGACGTTTGAGAGACTTCCAAAGCCATTCACGATGGGTTTGAAGACGTTCAAGAAACTTTCGAATACGTTTTAGAGACTTTAGATGACATTCATAATACGTTTGAATGCATTCATCTGGGGTTCGAAGACGCTTGAGAGACTTTCAAAGACATTCACGAGGGGTCTGAAGACGTTCAAGAGACTTTCGACGGCGTACGTAATACGTTTGAAGACATTCATGTGGGGTTCGAAGACGCTTAAGAGACTTTTAAAGTCATTCACGAGAGGTACGAAGACATTCAGAGACTTTCGAAGACATTTAAGAGATCTTTGACAATATTCATAATACGTTTGAAGACATCGATGAGAGGATCGACGATGTTTTAGAGACTTTCAAAGACATTCACGAAGGGTTTGAAGACGTTCAAGAAACTTTCGAATACGTTCTAGAGACTTTCGACGACATTCATAATACGTTTAAAGACATTCATGAGGGGTTCGAAGACGCTTGAGTGACTTTCAGACATTCACGAGGGATTCGAAGACGTTCAAGGGACTTCCGACGACATTCATGATACGTTTGAATACATTCATGAGGGGTTCGAAGACGCTTGAGAGACTTTCAAAGACATTCATGGGAGGTTTGAAGACGTTCAGAAATCTGCGACGACATGCATAATACGATCTTCGACGACATCCATAAACCGAAGACTTTCATTACGGTTGGGTTTCGCTGGAATTGTTTGGGTTTGTTTGGGATTTTCACAGTTTTGGTAGAACGTGTTTGGGTGTGTTTGGGTGAGCACCCAAACAAACTCAAACACGTTCGACCAAAACTTCATGAGGGGTTCGAAGACGCTTGAGAGACTTTCAAAGACATTCATGGGAGGTTTGAAGACGTTCAGAAATCTGCGACGACATGCATAATACGATCTTCGACGACATCCATAAACCGAAGACTTTCATTACGTTTGAGTTTCGCTGGAATTGTTTGGGTTTGTTTGGGATTTTCACAGTTTTGGTCGAACGTGTTTGAGTTTGTTTGGGTGCGGATTGGGTGCTCACCCAAACAAGCCCAAACACGTTCTACCAAAACTGTGAAAATCCCAAACAAACCCAAACAATTCCAGCGAAACTCAAACGTAATGAAAGTCTTCGGTTTATGGATGTCGTCGAAGATCGTATTATGCATGTCGTCGCAGATTTCTGAACGTCTTCAAAGCTCCCATGAATGTCTTTGAAAGTCTCTCAAGCGTCTTCGAATCCCTCATGAATGTATTCAAACGTATCATGAATGTCGTCGGAAGTCCCTTGAACGTCTTCGAATCCCTCGTGAATGTCTGAAAGTCACTCAAGCGTCTTCGAACCCCTCATGAATGTCCTTAAGCGTATTATGAATGTCGTCGAAATCTCTAGAACGTATTCAAAAGTTTCTTGAACGTCTTCAAACCATTCGTGAATGTCTTTGAAAGTCTCTAAAACATCGTCAATCCTCTCATCGATGTCTTCAAACGTATTATGAATATTGTCAAAGATCTCTTAAATGTCTTCGAAAGTCTCTGAATGTCTTCGTACCTCTCGTGAATGTCTTTAAAAGTCTCTTAAGCGTCTTCGAACCCCACATGAATGTCTTCAAACGTATTACGTACGCCGTCGAAAGTCTCTTGAACGTCTTCAGACCCCTCGTGAATGTCTTTGAAAGTCTCTCAAGCGTCTTCGAACCCCAGATGAATGCATTCAAACGTATTATGAATGTCGTCTAAAGTCTCTAAAACGTATTCGAAAGTTTCTTGAACGTCTTCAAACCCATCGTGAATGGCTTTGGAAGTCTGTCAAGCGTCTTCGAACCCCTCATCGATGTGTTCAAACGTATTCCGAATATTGTCGAAGATTTCTTGAATGTCTTTGACAGTCTCTGGAGGTCTTCGCACCTCTCATGAATGTCTTCAAACTTCTTATGAACGTTTTCGAAAGTCTTTTGAATGTTTCACGAACATCTGCAAACCTATTATGATTGTCGTCGGAAGTCCTTGAACGTCTTCGAATCCCTCGTGAATGTTTGAAAGTCACTCAAGCGTCTTCGAATCCCTCATGAATATCTTCAAACGTATTATGAATGTCGTCGAAAGTCTCTAGAACGTATTCGAAAGTTTTTTGAACGTCTTCAAACCCTTCGTGAATGTCTTTGTAAGCCTCTAAAACATCGTCGATCCTCTCATCGATGTCTTCAAACGTATTATGAATATTGTCAAAGATCTCTTGAATGTCTTCGAAAGTCTCCGAATGTCTTCACACCTCTCGTGAATGCCTTTGGAAGTCTCTTAAGCGTCTTCGAACCCCACATGAATGTCTTCCAACGTATAATGTACGCCGTCGAAAGTCTCTTGAACGTCTTCGGACCCCTCGTGAATGGCTTTGAAAGTCTCCCAAGCGCCTTCGAACCCCTCATGAATATATTTAAACGTATTATGAATTTCGTCGAAAGTCTCTTGAATGTATCTGAAAGTTTCTTGAACGTCTTTAAACCCCTCGTGAATGTATTTGAAAGTCTCTCAAGAGTCTTCGAACCCCTCATCGATGTGTTCAAACGTATTCCTATTATTGTCAAAGATTTCTTGAATGTCTTTGACAGTCTCTGAAGGTCTTCGCACCTCTCATGAATGTCTTCAAACTTCTTATGAACGTTCTCGAAGGTCTTTTGAATGTTTCACGAACATCTGCAAACGTCTCATCATCGTCGTAGAAAGTCTCTTGAAACTCTTTGAACCCCCTCATGCATGTCTTCAAACGTCTTATGAATGTCGTCGAAAGTCTCTTGAACGTCTTCGAACCCCTCGTGAATGTCTTTGAAAGTCTCTCAAGCGTCTTCGAACCCCTCATCGATGTCTTCAAACGTATTACGAATATTGTCAAAGATCTCTTGAATATCTTCGAAAGTCTCTGAAGGTCTCCGCACCTCTCATGAATGTCTTAAAACTTCTTATGAACATTCTCGAAAGTCTCTTGAATGTCTCACGAACATCTTCAAACGTCCCATGATCGTCGTAGAAAGTCTCTTTAAACTCTTTGAACCCGTCATGCATGTCTTCAAACGTCTTATGAATGTTTTCAAACGTCTCTTGAATGTCTTCAAACGTATTATGAATGTCTTTGGACAAACCCCTCGTGAATATATTTAAAAGCCTCTCTTAAGCGTCTTCGAACCCCTCATGAATGTCTTCAAACGTATTACGAATGTCGTCGAAGGTTTCTTGAACGTATTCGAAAGTTTCTTGAACGTCTTCAAGACCCTTGTGAATGTCTTTTAAAGTCTCTTAAACGTCTTCGAACCCCTCATCGATGTCTTTAAACGTATTATAAATATCGTCATAGATCTCTTGAACGTCTTCGAAAGTCTCTCGAATGTCTCACGAACATCTTTAAACGTCTCATGAACGTCGTAGCAAGTCTCTTTAAACGCTTTGAACCCTCTCATGCGTGTTTTCAAACGCCTTATGAATGTTTTCGAACGTCTCTTAAATGGCTTCGAACGTCTTATGAATGTCTTCGGAAGTCTCTCTGGAACGTTTTCACGAACCACTATCGAAAATCTTCGAATGCCTCGCAAACTTCCAACAAACGGCTCACGAACATCTAACGAACGTATACTGATGAATGATTTCGATTATCATTGGGCGATTATATTAATTTATTTTCAATCAAATTCCATCGAAAAAAATGAGTTCCACATTCGAAAGTAATATTGTATTCAGTTGCACAATCCGATATCAGGTGATGCTGACATAACTAAGTACGGGGTGAGGAGAATAAAAAGTACATAATGGTACATATCTTTTATTTGCATGAATCGTTATGATTCAGCCACCAATTAAAGGATTTAAATACATTTTGTAAGGCACAACTGTTTTTATGCTTTTCACATCGTAGAGAAAACTTCCATCTAATTTACTTGAGACATCCATATCGTCAAAGTCTATATTCAACGACTCAATAAATAGCTCATTTTTTATATTTATTATATCAGCTAGCCATTCTCGTTTTTCATGACCCTTAACATATACGATAGGACACGTGACGTCGTCCGTTGAGCCTTCAACTCCAGCTGTTATTGAACCTCAGCCATGCTATATGGAACGTTTCCATATGCCGACTTTAGACCATGATGATTGCGAATCAACCATGATGCTTCGTATCTCGCAGATTTTGCTGATCTATGCAATTTTGCGGAAAATGTCGGTCAATGGACAATATTTAACAACGCGATCACGTAAGATTAAAACAATATGCAGTTGTATTCGGTGGTGAATCTTCTTTGCATTCGAACTCTATTCACACATCTACGGTAGCATGTTTTACAGGCTCGTTCTGATGCGATCAATCATTAATCGCGAGAGGGCCGTTACATTAATACTTGGCGATGGTTAGTAAAGAACGATCACTATTGGAGTCATAATCGTATTTACAAAATTGAGAGTACATATTGAACAAAATTCCGAAACTTTTTTGAAGTCCAAATGCGAGTCATCTTGAGAAGACAATGCTAAATTGAGATAAAGTTTAGCACTTGTGAG
>OY723387.1:14868711-14911211 GCA_963210295.1 Ophion ellenae | reverse complement strand
TATCCTCTGATCTAAATTAATACAAACACCTGCTAAATAATGGATTGTTGTTTAATTCGTCTAGCACATATAGTAATTATGTTAACTTCATAGACCGATGGCATATATTTTTTTAATGGCTGTCTCTGTTTAGTTCTGCGCTCACGAGGCTCAACAGGTTCTTGATCTATGTGAAATGTCATACATTGTTATCCTCGGTATCTTGTATGTATAGCAAATTGATATGATTTTTTTTCTTATGTTGAACCATGTGTATCGGAGCAATGTCACTTTTGGTGGTATTCACATCGATGGCTAGATTGTTTTGAAGCACAATTTTGTTTTTATAAGTATACATTTTTGGAAATTAACAAACTTCCTGCCGATCGCACACCATGTTTTATTTTTTCATTTTTCTTCTTGATTCTAGGTCAACTCATACACGATATTGAACAAAGTAAAAATATGTTTGATTGTTTTGCTTCAGATCACCTGCCCGGGACTTAGGACTTCTGCAAGCGAAGAATGTCATCGCCCGCGCACCGACATACGTGGCTCCGCCCACTCCCACCACCATGTTTTGTCAAACGTTATAAAATATTTTGATGTTCAATAAAGACCGCTTACTCAACCTACCAAATATCGATATTCTGTATTTAATACATTTGGCATAAAAAATTAGTAAACAATCGAACATTTTTTGGCCCAACAAGGCAGAACCTTCCCTCCAGGCGTTTGGCCACCTTGGCCGATGAAAAAATGGGTATGTGAAAAAAAAAATAATAAACTCGATATTATGGGCCGGAATATTTTTATTTTTTACATAACGTCAGAAAGGGCTTCAAGAATAACGTTAATAAATTTCCGTTCAAAATATTTAAAAATGGCGCCGTTATGCACATTGCCGCGGAGGCCCTCCGCACGATACGCACGGTCGTTTTCCTAGCTGTGACCCGGTCATGTCACATCTGAAATAAAAAAACAGCTCATTCGTCAGTAGTGTCCCTACAATGTAGCGTAGCGGTTTTTTTCGACCATTAAAAAAATAATGGTGAGCCATAATTTCGGTGAAAAATACAATTTTTTTTCTTCGGCTCACCATAATTTTTTTAATGGCCGAAAAAAAACCGCTACGCTACATTGTAGCGACATTACTGACGAATGAGCCGATTTTTTTTTCAGATGTGACATGACCGGATAACAGCTGGGACAATGACCGCGTGTATCGTGCGGAGGGTCTCCGCGGCATTGTGCATAACGGCGCCATTTTTTAATATTTTGAACGGAAATTTATTATAGTCCAGTCGAGATAGGTCTAAAATTCGGTTAACCTTGAATTAATTCCGGGCTTCGATTTTCTTTTTTTATACTTAGGGGGTTGGTAGTGGGGGGGGGGAGGGTAGTTGGGGGGGTGGTTGGTAGTGTAAATCTCGATTTTCGGGAAAATCCCCCCGGTGCGTTTGCCGCCATCTTGATTTAAAGAGGGATTTTTTGTTTTTCGAATACCTCGCTTATTTTCAACCTTAGAGTGAAAATGATCATACCAAAAGTTGTGGGAAATGTAATTCCCCACAAGTTTGGTAATTATAGTTTTCACCCTAGGTTCGATATTTATAGAGTTACATTGCAAATTGGGGTGAAAAAACGTTTTTTTGTTAATTATCTCGTTTATTATCAAGTTTATTGTAAAAACGGTAATTAATAATAACGTAGGCAATTTTATTTCCTTCAGCTTTGGTTATTAGCATTTTTACTCTCGGATCAATATTTTCAGACTTATACTTAATTTAGGAATGAACTTTTTTTTTATATTTAGTTATTTCGTTTATTATCAAGTTTTTCGTAAAAATGGTAATAAATAGTCGAGTAGGAAATTTTATTTTCTTTAACTTTCGTTACTTCCATTTTTACCCTAGAATCAATATTTTAGGAGTTATAATTAAAATAGGGGTGTAATTTTTTTCATTTTTTTCTTCAATTTATTATTGAATTTGTTATAAAAATAGTGATGGACAACCGTACGTAATTCAAATTCCTTCGACTTTGGCTGTGTTCTCTCGTCACAAAGAGCCATTCTAGCAAGTAGAAACCTGTGGATTTTAACACCTGATTAGTTCTTTTAATTTGAAAGTTACGTCAAATTCATACTAATGTTATTTCCTTCCATAAGATACGTACCTCCAATTTTAATCCCGTGTAGGCCCCCACGTAGGTTGTCCTATGCCAGTTTGCTCGTTTTACCGAGGGCCCTGATTAAAGAAAATAAAATTTCCTACCCGATTACTTCTTACCGTTTTTACGATAAACTTGATAATAAACTAAATAACTGAACATAAAAAAAGTTCACCCCTAAATTAAATATAAGTCCGAAAATATTGATCCTAGGGTAAAAATGCTAATGACCAAAATTGAAGAAAACACAATTCCCTACCTGACTATTCATGACCATTTTCACGATAAACTTGATAATAAACGAAATAACTGAACATAAATAAAAAGTTCACCCCTAAAAGTATACGTCCGAAAATATTAATCCGAGGGTAAAAATGCTAATAACCAAAGTTGAAGGAAATAAAATTTCCTATGTGATTAGTTATTACCATTTTTACAATTAACTTGATAATAAACGAGATAAGTTTAAAAAAACGTTTTTTACCCATTTTAGCAGTCTAACTCTATAAATATCGATCCTAGGGTAAAAATTATAATCACCAAACTTGTGGGGAATTACATTTCCCACAACTTTGCACAGTGTCATTTTCACTCTAAGGTTGAAAATAAGCGAGTTATTCGAAGACAAAAAAAATCCCTCTTTAAATCAAGATGGCGGCAAACGCACTGGGGGATTTTCCCGAAAATCGAGATTTACACTACCAACCACCCCTTACACTACCACCCCCTAAGTATAAAAAAATAAAATCGAAGCCCGGAATTAATTCCAGGTGAAATCCTATTTCGACTGGACTATTAACGTTATTCTTAAAGCCCTTTCTGACGTGTAAAAAAATAAAAATATTCCGGCCCATACTTCCGAGTTTATTATTTTTTTTTAAATATACCCATTTTTCGATCGGCCAAGGTGGCCAGACGCCTTAATATCGCGTTAATATCTATTACCGCGGAAAGCATGAAAAATAAATACGTACACAGAACGAGCAGGTTGGGGTTTAAGGGGACCAAAAAAAAAATTTGTGAGTATTTCAGACCTAGAGCGCATCTGTGCCCAAATGGCACATGCAGCGGGATCAACGGTAGAAGCTTAAAAAAGGCTCCGGCCATAGATCCCTAAAGTTTATCGTTTGTTTAATAAATACCTCGTTTTCGTATATCTGTTTTGGATATCCACGACATTACTTGAGCTGAATGTAATACAAAAAAAATGTTCCCTATGCTCGGAGGGTAGCTTCGGACGTCAACGAAGAAAAAAATGCCTTAACCATGTGGCTGATTTGGTAAAAACTGTATAGCCTCAAGTGTCACGTGGATAGGTTTGATGTTGCTCTGCGAAGAGCCCTATGATTCGTGACAGGCTGGACTTCATACATACTGGAACACATGGCATTATATATATGTTATCATTCAGGGATGCAAACCAGATTTTTGTAGAATTTTTTAAAAAATCGGGTAATTGTCTTCATACTATGGTTGTAAAATTGGTATGGGCTCTCAAGCGTGAGCGTATATAACGATCACGCTCATGATGGATATGTAAAGTGATAGGTCGTAAAGGTATAGGATTCGAGCACTCGCACTAAGAACAAACAGTTCCGCAACTTAAAGAGAAATATTTTGTCGTCTTCATCTTCGATTGATTCTATTAGAAGGCTAATAGCATTGCCTTTCAGTTTTTTTTTATACTACAATTCGCTGGTTGAGTGTATACGAAGCCTTGTGTGTGCGAGGGATTTTTTTTAATGAATAAAAGACATTTCGATGAAAAAAAATATTTCATTGGTATTATTATTCATTTGTTCTACGGCGAAAACAATTTCTCCCTCATTTACAATTCGATGACAAATTTTTATACATTTTTACATAGTCAACACGTCGAAAATGATGGCGAGACAATTGTGATGCGGACGGCTATTCGGCGATGGTGTTCCAACGAATTTTGTCTTTTCCGCCATGCTCAGAGACGATGGAACTTGACGCTGTTGTTTTTTTGCGCAACTGCATGTAGAGTTTACCATTGCGCGTCAGTTGCAGCATACTCTCGTTGATGCAAACAGCCATTCGACGATGGTGTCCCAACGAATTTTGTCTTTTCCACCATGGTGCGCTCAAAGTCGATAGAACTCGACGCTGTTATATTTTCCGCCCATGTACGTCATGTAGAGTTGACCATCGCGTGCCAGTTTCCGAACACTCTCGAGCGTTGTCGAATCTTGGTCGTAGGCCTCCATAAGTCACGCTGGTAGGAGGGCCGTGAACTCATTCGCGATTTCTACGATGTAGCATTTCCAAAACTTGGTTTGTACGGCTTTCTTGTAGGAGATTGGATTATCCGATTGATCAGGGAGTTCTGACGGTTTCTTCGTTGGGAGCAACTCCACTATCAGGCTGACTCTTTTGATATTCGACCGATCCATATTCCACACTTTTCTCGTTTCAAAGCTCTTTTCGGAGAGATGTTGATGTTGCAGTGGAATAGTGCAGTCTGAGCTTGGTCCACGAAATTATAAGCTCCCTCGTAACCCTCCCACTCAAACTTTCAAACTTCTTACCACTTCTCTAATCATGAAAAACAGGTTCAAACACGTTCGAAGAACCCCATACGTGGAGAATTTTCCCCTATGGGTCCTGCAGCTGTGCTCAAGTCTTCCATCGGCATCGAAGGCCTTTGATGATAAACCCATGAAGTTGATAGTTTTTTTTTCCAAGAAATACGTCGTATTCATCTATGTTTTGGAGGCAAGTTGCGCATACATGGTAATGCGAAGACACTAGAATGCTCTTTATAATAAGCCAGTTCAGTCTCCATGACCTAGCCACCGTTGTGTGGAGATCATAAAAGTCAATACTTGATGAGTCTGGCTAAATTTCACCTCCACCATTGAGTGCCCCTTTTCTGAACAGCAGATCCCTAGAGGTTTTCCGATAACGCGTTGGTGTATATTGCCCGAGGAAAACGAGACAAAAATAACAAGTCGGGATGCATCGGGACAAAAGATTTATTTTATGGGGTCCTGCAGCTCGGCTCAAGGGGTCCATCGAAGCTAGAGGCATTTGACGATAGATTCCTAAAGTTGATAGTTTGTCTAAGAAATACGTTGTTTTCATCTATATTTTTAATATCAAAGCTATCAAAAATTTCCAATCGCGAGTGGCTGTGAATGATGACCAAACAAAAAATGCTTTAACCCTGACTTGTTAAGAACTGTCTCAAGAGTCGGCGAGATTTGTGATGGGGCGGACTCACATGCAACCATCTTTGGGATTTTCAGCTGATTGTATATATCATTTATGAATTTTAGCATCATGCTAAAAAATGGATTATATAGATTGATGAAAAAAATGGTGTGTGTTGTCTTGTTTCAGAATAATTCCGTCGGTGTCAACATTTAAAAAACCCACCTACGCGCGTGCACACACATACACACACGCACGCATACACTATTATTGTAAAATTTTATTATTAACCCTGCGTGTGTACACTATATTTTCGAGACACGGTGTGTACACTGGGTCTTTTAAGGAACAGTCGGGTTTTCAGTTTTCTAGGCATTCAAAAATCTGAAATAATGTTGGGTTACTTCTTGAAGTGTTTATTACATAGCTCAGAAGTTGCCAAAGTCGAAAGTTTGAATCCGTTGTTAATAAAAATTGATGAATAGTGGAAAAAGCGGAATTTTCTTAAAAAAATTGTAACCCTAAAATTAAAAAATTCTTAACAAAACCATTATAGGCTTTTGTAGCTTAGACAAAAATATTTAACAAAACGATTAAAGGCTTTTGTAGCATAGACAAAAATATTTAACAAAACAATTATAGGCTTTAGTAGCTTAGACTATGAGCTTTCAAAAGAATATAGTGTCTTTGGCGTGGGCTCCGAAAAGTTGTATTATTTAAGCATCTGAAAGCGGGGAATATTTTACGGATTCAGGCATGTCATAATAAATGGAACGATAATTATTTGATCCAAAATGTGTTTTTATTGTTGCAAATACAAAAATGATGAAATATTAATAATAATTAGTGACAAAGGAGGAATTTGCAGTGCACAATTGTGGCAAAAGTGCGTTCAATGATCATCGCAAACCGGTGTTTCGCAAGATGCACAAGAATACATTGTTTTTTTTTGTTTTCTTCGTGAACTTCTTCTTCATCAGCTTTATTTTAACTTTGTTCGCCGTACAACACGTCAGGGCGACGGTCGCGTAAATTGTACATAACCTGAGATGCACTTCTTTCACCCATCTTCGATAACTGTTAGAACAAAAAAAACTTATTTCCGTAAAAAGCAGGACTAATTTTTAAAAACCGAAAATGCAAGAAAGTAAAGATAGCAAGAAATAATGTAGTAAAACTTCATTTTCTATAAAAATATGGAAAAATAACGGACTTATAAACCAAAAATACGACAACAAAAAAATTGTTTTTGAGATAAAAGTCCGTAAAAAAATTGCCGAAATAACATCAAATTACATAAAACATTTATTGTAGCCATGAAAAACCTAAAAACTACGAGAAAAGCAAAAAAAACTGCATTCACTTACCTTCGACAATACCGATGCCGTGTGCACACTGACCCTTTCAGGGAACGGACATGACTTGCACTGACTAGCGTTTGCAAGTAAACTGCTAGACCCGGGAGTCCCTTGGGCCTTTAGTCCCCACTACTACCTAGATTTTTTAGGGGGGGTAGCCGAAGCCCTCCCTCTATTCTTGAGAGGGAAATTTGAGTTTCAAACTTCGACTGCTTCTTCAAAGACCCAGTGTACACACGCAGGGTTAATAAACGATTATGCTATTTGTTTTTTTACTTAAAGAATTCTTTTTGATCCCCCCCCCTTTCCACGCTAGATCCTTTCTCCCTCCCTTACCATGTTACGTCACACACCCACTTTCCCGCGTCAGGCTCTTTCCCCCTCCGCAGAGATCTCCGGGATCCCACTCCATGCCACAACACACCTGCGGTCGACTACCTCCTCCACCAGGTACTAGGCTACCTCGCGCTGGACCCTTTCCTCGCTCCCCCCTGAGATCACAGAATTAGAAACGGCCCAGTACATCTACTTCTATTCAATGTTCTCCAGCTACGCATATTGTATAAGTTGTTTTTTTCTATTTGTATCGATATATAAACCATGCCCTGACCACGTACACCTGTATCTATAGAAGATAATGTATAAATTCGTCCATTCGATCATGTATAGTCTTTGTTGCGTCAATTAATTGTATTGGGAAGTTCAACGGTTTCCGGAAACAGTTCTGTTGCATCATTAATTGCATGACTGTGTTCCGCTGTCTCTTTAATACTAGATTTATATTCACATGATCATTGATTCTGGGCCACACATTTTTTAAACATATATTTGGCAGTCCGAAATAAAAGTAATTGCTTTTGCAAAAGATCAAAGGCATGTGATGTCGCCGTGTATTAAAACTTTTTATTTTGGACTGTTACAGACAACTGAGAATGTCGCATAGCGAGGGGTCAGACCCAATCTCGGAAGTGCATGTCGCGATGGCTTATGATACGACACTTATGCAAAAAAATGCTCTCTCGCGACATGACTTCCGACTTAGCCGGGGCTCAGAGTTCACCCGGTTGTACGCAGAAAGCTCGACATATGTGATGCTTGAACGAGAAGAAAAATTGTTTCGCGAAGTGCATACACACGCGTGGACATCCCGAACTTTCGTACATCTGCATTTTGAGAATTTATGTCGGGACTATTTTTCCTCTGGTTCGCTCCGTGTTCTGAAATTTAAGAAGTTTCAACGCATTCTGCACCATCCGGTGAAATCCTTTAATGATCTCGAGAAATAGATTTTGTTTTTTTTTCTGCGTGTCTACTCGTAGATACACATCTCACATAAACTTTTAGAAAGGTACGAGGTGGATCGCAAATGGATTGATGGAAAAATATCGGAGTCGTAATAAGAAAGAAGCATTACTTAGAACTTTTTTTTACTCACAGCCCTTCTCCACTTTTCCTTTTGCGAATCTCGAAGCTTCTCAATTGTAAAAGGGTCGAGGGCAAAAAAATATCAGTACAAAGCTGAACATCGACTGCACATTCGAAGAGGACCAAATTTTTTGTACCTCGTCTTCAACTTTTTGCGCGGGTCTCTCTCTCTCTCTCTGTCGTATTTCGTATTCTCGCAAATACGCACGCATCTGTCCGTGAAGCTGAAAACTCTTCATACCCACTGGTTTTGGAAATCTTATACGATAGAGCATCAATAGACCCCCTAGAGAATTGCCTCGAATTGTACACAATAAACGGGTCATCTGCATCCCGATCCAAGCTTCCTTGCACACTTTGCTTTTTCTCTTCTTCGCCGAATCGACCTATATATGAGCGACACTGTCCTTCGACGATAGTACACTACTGTCGTTCTACAAAGTTGCGGAAATACAGGCAGTGAAATGCGGAGGGAATTTCCAAGCTAAGGCCGTGAGGGCCATCTCTCTCTCTCTCTCTCTCTCTCTCTCTCTCTCTCTCTCTCTCTCTCTCTCCGTCTTCCTCTCTCTCTCTCCCTCCCTCCCCCCCTCTCTCTCTCACCCTCTCCTTCTCTCATCTCAGTGTGTAAATGGAAATGGATGGAGATTGAATTCGTCGAAGTATAGCGCAGGGAATTCCCGGTCGAGGATCGGAGAGAAAAATTTCAGACCGTGTGTGTGATGGAGAGGCAAGAAAAGGGATGGAATAATAATGCGCATGAAACGAGGGCTAAAAACAGCTCGTGAAACGAGGATTAAAAAAAACAGTGAAGCACCTATCGGAGGAATGAAAAAAAAAACCGCGAAGGAAAAGATTAGAAGAGGGGAGCTGGAGAGGACTGAAAAATCGGGCGATGAGCGGAAAAGCGTTACAAAAGAGATAGAGGTACAAGGTAAATTTTGGAAAACGGATCAGTGAAGTCGCTGTATAATACATAATAAGAAAAGTTCGACACTTTCTTAGTATAGGAAATGGGAACTTTGAAACATCAGAGAAGGGAATAGGGAAAGGGGAATACAGGGCCTCGAACGAATGAACCCCACCCCTGCCAAACTCTGTTGCAGCTGGTCCACCGTTTTATCCTTTTCTCGCCTTCGACGTGGTCTTCAATTTGCTCCCATTCACGATTAGAAAGCGGTGGATTGCCAAGAGGGACCAAGGGGACGAAGAGATAAAGCGAGAATACAGGACAGATGAATGTGACAAGGAGAAAAGTGTGGGTTCGTGCCAAGTAGAGGAAAAAGGTGATCGAATTCTGAAAAGGGACATTTGTAGGAGCGAGGAAGAAAGAATGAGATCCAGCAGTTGCCATTTTCCCAGAAGCTGCGAAGCTCCAAAGTCTCCTTTGGGCGTGTCCTTTTCGCGAGTCCCTTTTTCCCCATCGGTCTCCTCGTCCAGCATATTCCAACGAGATTCCGCTGCAAGCTCGTGCCCTTTCTCTCTTCATCGTTGTCCTGTCTTTTACAAAAGCTTCCACGGCCAGCATAGAGAACTGTATGTAGAGAGATACCGAATTTCCTTTGCTTCTGTACTCGTACAGGGCTGCCACGAAACCAAGCACTATTTGCACTTTTCAATCTGCTGAACTGTACCGCACAAGCAGCAAAATGCCCCCCCCCTCCCCTGCACCCATACTCATTCACTTAGAAAAACTCCAGTGCGCTGTAGAAGAGGACAAACTTTAGCTTTATTCTCTTTCACTCCTTCTCTCTTCTTCAGACAGAAAGTTCTCTTTGTGTTTCTTTCTCGGATTTTTTCCCCCGTCCGAAATGGGGTATGGAGTCGACACACGATAAACAGGATATTCGGATGTGCATTTAGAAGAGCCTGGGAGTGGAGCACACGTTCTCGCACGATGTACACCCACGTATATACATGTGTGCATATTCGTATAGCTATGTAGGTGGGCGCACAAAAATGCACGTGCTGTTGTACGAAAGAGTTTTAGCGGTGCGTCGCCCAGGGTTTTCCTTCGGGTCTACACAGCACTCGCTCTGTTTCCATACATCCTCAACGAATGCACCAATCTTCATATTTTTACATGTTAATACATCATGCGACATCGTGAGTTCGTACATCTTTTTATTTATTTAATGCTTTTTTTCCTACCCGGAAGTTGAATCCTCGTTTCGAGCTCTTTCTTCCACTTTTGTCATTTTTCATCTCTCATCCTGAATACAGCTGATGTGAATTCCAGTTGACGAGGAAGCCGCGCGACGAATCCCGGGAAAGACGACGTCGCTCGTTTTGTATATAAAATTCAACGGGGCAGTGCACACTCCTCGTCATTGTATGAACACAGACTGCAAAGAGGATTTAGCTCTGTAGAAAAGAGTAAATTAATAACGTTTTTTATCATTGTGCTCATGCCAACCGAGTTTTTTTCACTTCCTCGAGGTTTTTGCAATTCCTGTAATAAATAAAGCCCATTTGAATGAAAACTGGTCACATGTATTGTTCTGCTGACAAAAATGCGTATCTTTAATGTCGGCAGTAAAACATCGTTGCAAGCTGGATTTGGAATATGCTGACTTCGTGTATTGGGCTTTTTTTCCCTATCACTGCATGTAAATGTGTTTTTTCATGAGGGCCTCTACAATACTATGTATAATCACCCAAATTTTCGAAGACAGTGCACATAACTCTTTCCTGTAGTAACGACGTTATTTATCACATTGATTAATCTAGTCCGCATGGATGCGTAGCTGCAACTTTATTGCAACTCTGAAGAGCTGAGTGCATTGAATACGTCAATTCAAATATATGAAAACAGATTTCGACATTATTTACCATCTTCAATGGGCTTCAAAAATGTTTTCACTAAATTTTAAATTACTCTGGAAATATTGAAACAGTCGATAATATTTTTGTTTCAACTGCGTATCAAATTTCTACATATGCAGATGAATTTGATTTGAATCGTACTTGCCATTCCAGGATAATAAGTATAAATAAGAACAAAAGGAGATATACATGAACTTGGGCATTTTTCCAATGTATAAAACTAACGCTTCTCTCTTGAATGATAAAAGTGCATGGTTTCTGATTAAGAATGCAGGTACCGTCACTTGATCTCCATAACTAGTCGCGAGCGACGCTCTAAGTCACTAGTTTTTCTCTTCGTCTTTTATTTTTCATTTTCTGCTGGTTCACTCGTTGAACCGCCCTTTCCTTATACCAGCGCAGGGTGCTGCCTCTTCTAGTTTTCCGTACCAGTTCACCCTGTGCTATACGCGACTTTGCCCATTCCTCTTTTTTTACCCCGTTCAACTTGTTCTCCAGCGTTTTCCATGTTCCCTCCACTTTGCTCGCTTCCCGGCCTCTACGTTACGTAACTCACCGGGATCTTCTCATCTCGCCTTCCGGAGACTTTTCCTTATTTTTTCTTTGCTGTCTCTTCCTCACTCCCTTGCATACCTCTTTTCGTCATCTATAATTGGAGTGACCAAAGAAGAGGCCCCGTCATACGGGAATAGAATTCCAATGTGTTTCTGCAACATGTACATACAAAATACCTATATACCGGAATAAAGAAGGAAAAATAGGATAACAATTACCACAATTTGTGAGCGCACGACCCACACTATTTCACGCGGTAAGTGAAGTCGTTTGCGATCTTTTCTTCGCCAGCGATTGATTTTTATCATATTAATTGTATAATATAAATGTATGAAAATCGTATACAAAATATTTTTTGCGCTTGAGGATTCTCTCTAATATGTATGAAGCAGGAGCAAAATATCTCCATAAACTTTTTAAATATTATCAGAAAAGCGATAAAAATAGGTACCAAAGAAATGTGCTGCTTTAAAATTCTCGATGGAACATTCAGTCGCAAAAGACGGAATTGCAACTCCTTGTCACTTACGCGCACAAATTACTAAAACATAACACAAGACAAAGAAACGTTAAAAAATCCGACAAATTCGTGTGATCTTATGAATAGCTGGTCGTTAGCCTTAAAACCTCGCTCCAGTGACAAACGGTACAGCGTGCTGCTTAATATTTCATACGCATATTTTTCAGCAGGAATTTCTGCTATCGTACGACAATCTTTCAACCATTTTTCACAAGCTTTTTCCTTTTTCCCCAGTCACTTTTTGGCGCAGTCTGCATGTGACGTTATTTCTTGCCTGAGCACTATCATTTCTCAGAACATACCCTTTTTTTCTTTTTTTACTTCACTCGTCCAATATACATGCTGCACTCTTGCATTTTCTGGTGGATAAGAGAACAGAGCACCGAGACATTTCGCGCGCCCGAGGGCACTATAAGGAGGGGAAAATGAATGCCTTTGGTAAAGGTCTGTGCCAGGCATTTGAAGAAATCTTAATTAGTCAGCAAAATGGACGAGCTGCCTTAGCAAGGGAGACTTCGGAGATGGGTAGAAAGTGTGAAGGAGATCTGTTTTGGTGCTGGACAAAGCCAAGGGAAAGACAAATGGAGATAGACTAATGGAATTGTGGAATTCGTGCAATTATAACATTAACTCTTTTCAGCTCGTAATCCGATTCGTTAGTCTGAGTCTCGAGCCCTTTCGTACATCTTTAAGTTTCCATCTAGAAAGGCCCTTGCGACAAGTGTTTTCACTTCATATGTACTTATATATATATATATATATATATATATATATATATATATATATATATATATATATATATTTAAAGAGCGAAAGAGAGGGGGGATGTCACATCCGGAAGGGATGGGAGCATAATATTTTCGTTTCCCTCTTTATTGCCTACGCCTAGCGTAATAGCACGGGATGATGGTAAAAAGGGGTAGTGCGTGGGAAAGAGTAGAATTAAGGAATTGACACGATGTTTTGAAATTGAGGGATAATTCAACAGACTTGGTGTAAGATTGACACTGTTATTTATTATAAGATTATTAGACGGTTTAAAGCGATCAGGCCTACGAGGAATGAAAAAGAAAAGGTAAAGTTAGCTTACATTGGTTGTGTTTGACGCTCGGTCGCTCGCTCGCTCGCCTGGATGTTTGTTGTCGCTCGCGTTACAAGGCTCTTAGCCTGGTGCGCTCGCTGGTACAATCGCTGGTAAGGCGCTCGCAGGATTTTACGCTGGTCATGTGTATAATCGACGTGTTTGCTACGACGGGCACTACGCGTGGATATAAATAAGAACGGCGCGCGAGGTCGATGAATTGAGACTGATATTCACGGAAAAATTAAGACTGTTCGTATGAAGGTTAATTGGAGATATTCGTTTGGGTTTTGAATTAAGGCTTGATAGAAGAAGTTGATTCGATGTTGGTTGACGGGAGACTGGGATTGAGACGCAATAGAAGAACTTGATGTGATGGTGGTTGACGGGAGACTGGGATTGAGACTCGATAGAAGAACTTAAGTTGATTATAGTTGACGGGAGACTGACTTCAGGAAGGAAGTCTTTCTTGATATGAAAATTAGGAGAGGTTCAGTAGTGGGAGAAGGAACCTTAGGGAGAGTATGGTCTTGGTTATCTAGTTCTTCGGGGATTGGTCCATTGGTCATGAATATATCGGTTGATTAGCGTGATTGGTTGCGGTATGATGTGCGTGTAGGTTACATATTTCCTAGGCACGCGCGTGACCTTTTTCAGAGCATCGGTTCTGACTAATATGCGTATGCAGAAAGGAGACCTTTGTCTCGTCTTTCGGCGAAAAAGCGCATGGGAAATACAGTTCGATATCTGAGACCTAAGCATGCGCATGGTTTGTGTTATGTGAATTTATAGCTATGGTGACTTCTCATATCGAGAAGTTTGTATATCGGACTACGCTGCGAGACCGGATGTCTTATTTTTCAGCCAGAGTTATAAATTCGTCGGAGCCGTCTAGACTATGTTATGATGAAGTAATCTAGGGTCGCGGCTTCTCTTGGTCACCATGCGGATGGGCCGGCGTAGAGTTTTCGGAGTCTGTTTATCGAGTTGATGGTTGGTTTTTCGTTCGACAGCTCTTTTTGGAATATGCGCCTGAGATCGTGTTCTTGTTGACAGCCAATGGGATAGGAAAAGTCGATGACTGTGGCGGTGCTGCTATCGTGCGTATATCACTGTGGGTTGAATATGCGTGCGAAACGTACGCACATTCCTTTTCACGCGGTTATTCGTCTTATTCTTAGATTTATACATGTAATAATAAGCTTATAACGGCAAATGAGAATATTGGGAATAACCTAGAGAAGGCACATTCGCTAGGATGTAACAGGGAAGAGGTGTATTACAGAGAGACTTACGTTTATATATGTGTCGGTCTCTTTTCTCTTGCGAAAACGAGGCTAATTAAATACAAAGTAAACGCCGTTAAGGTAACGTAAGCTTCATCTACGGGCTCCATAATAAACTTTCCGAAGAGGTGAATTGAGCCAGCTTCTCTTTATTCTCTCGCTGATACATCTATAGTAATCATTCTACGTTTCAGGAAGTACCTACATTGCCTACAGTGCACTTAACAAAATACCCCATTGTTTTTCTCAATAGATTGCATTAAAGTAGGCCCTCGCTGCATATTCGGCAGTATTTGAACTTTCAGCCAAAACGTATCAAGAAGCACGCCCAGGAATGAAAGGGAGAGAGGAAAAAAGGCTTCGTTAATTTGCGTGCATTTATAGAGTTCAGAAGATTGACACGCGACAAAGAGATAAAAAAAAGATACTTAGCGTACAAATTAGCGAACCAACAATTTGCAACATCAAAACACAGTTTTCTGCGAATATCAAATCTGTCGTTCACTTAGTGTGTCAAAAAATAGGCTAGACGGAAAACTGGATTAAAAATAATGACGACAATGGTAAAATAAATTTTTAACAGCACCCTTGCATTGTTAGTATTTGAAAAAAAAACAGTTTTGTATTAAATTTGTTTTTGTTGAAGTTCAAAACGCATGTTTTTATATTGCTAATGACCCCAGTACTCGATACTACGAATAGTTCAATATACGAATCAATTTTAATGATCAATCGATGCGTGACTTAAGACAGAATGACACCTGATCGCGGTCGGTATGGTAGAACAATTATAGATACCCAAAAATCACTGAAACGGCTCTTCAGATCCCGTCGAAACTTTGCCAAACGACGTCAAATAGTTAGACGAACAGCTGTCTGCCCCTCAAATTTTCTGAATTTGAGGAAAAAACGTAGATTTGTTTATCATAAGCCAATCTACGTTTTGATCCTCAAATTCAGAAAATTTGAGGGGCAGACAGCTGTTCGTCTATCTATTTGACGTCGTTTGGCAAAGTTTCAACGGGATCTGAAGAGCCGTTTCAGAGATTTTTGGGTATTTACCATACCATGGGTTCTACCATACCGACCGCGATGAGGTGTCATTCCGTCTTAATCGAGAACATTTTTTCAACATTGCTAAACTCCTAAAGCTTCGTTCTTTTTCTGCCAATCAACCGTGATTAGGTACTACATTTCATACTTCTTGGCCGAAGGGGAAAACACTATTATTAAAATATAGAACCTCCCGATAAATCGCCTTCTCGGATAGCAAGAATCCGTTTATGGCTAATACAATAAATAAATACAGCTAATGAAATACCCTGGAGAGTAGACGGTGACTTTAGACCAAAATTTGTGAGCCCCATACGATTCAGTATTTGGATGCGAAGCGTCGAAAATTTACCATACATTGGGTTCTACCATACCGACCGCGATGAGGTGTCATTCCGTCTTAATCGAGAACATTTTCTCAACATTGCTAAACTCCTAAAGCTTCGTTCTTTTTCTGCAAATCAACCGTGATTAGGTACTACATTTCATACTTCTTGGCCGAAGGGGAAAGCACTATTATTAAAATATAGAACCTCCCGATAAATCGTCTTCTCGGATAGCAAGAATCCGTTTATGGCTAATACAATAAATAAATACAGCTAATGAAATACCCTGGAGAGTAGACGGTGACTTTAGACCAAAATTTGTGAGCCCCATACGATTCAGTGTTTGGATGCGAAGCGTCGAAAATTTGGACGGTGGTCTTGGATTTTACCTTACCCTACAATCTTTTTAACTCTTTGTCGACCTTCTAACCCGATACTTTATTCTCTGTTTTGAGCTTTTGCGTGTACTTTTGTGACTCGCGTCTTCCATACGTTCTCGCAACAAATCAAGAGACGCGGCATCGTCTTGACGCCAAGTAATGAAAAAGAAAATGTTAACCCCACTGACGAACTGGCCGACTCCTCATACACTAAGACGACATGTTATTGGTCGTTTTTGAACTTCAAATCAATGCAACGCGAAAACACGTCGACGAATCGAAAATCTGATTTCATTTGACGAGTGCAATGTGATTTTTCCCTGTCGTTTGGTTCAGGTTGTTTTTCGATCCAACCACTCAATCCCGAAATCTCATAATTTTCGGCCGAATTTCCGAGTGATTTTTTTAAGCGTGATACAAAGGGCCCTTTTTAGGGCGAATAATATTTACATTTAACGAAGGTTCTCCGTGTCGCAAAATCATTATTCAAAGAATTAATCGAATAGAAATAACAAACGGCTCTTTTTAGGGCCAAAAATTAAAGTGACAAACGTTCTTCGTGTCGCATATCCAAACCTCGAAAAGTTGTTAGCAATTAGCAATAGGACGGCAAGCAATACATTGAGCTCATATATCTACACTGTAAAAAATGATATGAAATTTACAATACATTTAAGATACAAAGGAATTGAATTTTACGAACTCAGTAGATGAAATTAACTTTAAAACACTTGTACCGTAAATTTAAAACAGGAACATGAAATTCTAACGTGGATATAGAATTTAATAGATGCAACATGGAATTTCAAAGACAAGTTTGTAAATTTAAGGGAAATGTATTGATTAACCCGTGTCTTCAATTGAAAATTACTGCAGATGTATAATAAATCAACTATAAAAAACAGAGTATTGAAAATACAAAACAAGTTTGAAATTTATTTACGGCTGCCTGAAAAATATAATACATGTGGAACTGAATTGGAAATGGAAAGTATCTCGATTGTACCCCTATCTGATATTATTTCTCATCGACGCTGAGTTAAACATAAGACAAATCTTTAGGAATATCGATGATATACTTCTCGGAATAATACCATCCAGTACATGAATACTGTGATTCGATTCAGAAATTTCCAAGACAAAAGCCACGGAGATTAACAATTGTTTGTCAAAAACAAATCACAGGTAAGTTGAAATTAATGTGTTCGTATATTAATATTGAAGAAACATTTTATGATTTTCATAATTGTTGACCCGGACGATATCTCAAAGTCACATGAATTTCAAATACATGCGTGCAGTGGACAGAGATGGGCGCGCGGTCGGTGTACGGGCTCGCCGGTCACTGAAGTTAAGCAGCATTGGGCGCGGCCAATACTTGGAGCGGTGACCGTTTGCCCGTGCACTGGTTTGCGCGTCAACCTCTGAGTGGGAAACAGTTTGTCTGAGTTTCTGATTGATGGTAATACAACTGAAACTCAACCGAATATGGCCGCCTGTATCGGCCCAGGTTTTCCGCAGTTTCCCTGGGCCTTCGTGCAAATGCGATACAGTAGTGCATTAGGAAAGAGTGGATGCGGTCAATACTCTGGGCGGGGGGGGGTGCTGGAAGGAATGTAGGGAACTCTGGAAGGATTGTGAATGATGGAAGGAATAAAGGAGAGGATGATAAAAGGAGAAGGCCCCGTGCCTCTGAGGAATACATATATAAAGAAAAAAAAATACATACGTGCAGTGATTTCACTGCATTTACATTTTATTATTTAAGTATTCAATATTAATTATGGGATAAAGCTGCGAAAAAATCATCTACACAAGTATCACGAAAGCATCATACAGTATATGAATTGAGTGGTCTTAATTTGATAATTTTTACATAAAAACGTATTGCAATTATCAATTTCCTGAAATAAACTTAATACTTAGGATCAGTAATTTTAATACACACCCGTATATTAATATTAGCAAATGGTTCTTGAATTTAATATACACTTGTATATTGATATCAGCAAATGGTTCTTGATTTCAATATACTTGGATGTGATTATTTCTTTACACGTGCATTATTTTTCAAACGCACAAGTATATTGATATTACGGAACTACATTTTCATTTTTAAAATAACCTGTTTGGAATTTTCAAAATCGTATCTGAAATTTCATAAGCGGTATCCGCATAAATACTTCCTACACGTGTATATTCATTTTCATACAGAAATTTTTTACAGTATACATAATAGTACTTTACACCGGAGAGAATAAAACGGCAAAAACATGGAATAGTTTTGCATTGAACAGCCCGAGTAGAAATCTTGCTCCGGCTACAAGAAAGACCTGATCAGGCATCCTGATTTCTTTTTCGGGCCTTCATCAGGATTTTGATCAAGCCCTGATCATTTGTAAAACGCAATCTCTGACTTCGGCCTGATCAGGGTAAACAATCAAAGCCTGATCAGGATACGGAATGAAGGCCTGAGATGCAGTTCGAAAAGAGAAGTTCGCTGTTGCTTCGGAAACCACCATCTCTTCACATATTCCATAAATTCAAAATAAAATACTCAATTTAGAGTACTACCACAATGATTTTGTATCATATTTCGTCATTCCCTGGCCTTCTGATGGAATTGAACCTACAACCTACCTACCTATAGCTACGCACGCTGCCTCTACTCTACCGAGTGTTTGTACCATCTTAGCTTCAGATATGCCATAAGATGCTACATGAATTTTTATAATTATTTGTTGTAGCACATAAACTATAACAATTACTCAATATCATTGTGATAATGAGAGAGTTTTATCGAATATCATGCTATACATTTTTCAAATATAACCTATATACACTCAGCAGAAAAATTAAAGGAGCACAATACTTTGCGAAATTGTTCAGTGATTTTTGAAAGGCCGTAACTTCATGAAAAATGGTCGTATCGGAAAAAAAACTTTTTGCAGCTTAAAATCTCAAGTTCCAGAATTTCGCGGAGAAATTTTTTTTGAACGTCTCGCTCGGCGCTGTCATAAGAAATAGCGCGAGGCAGAAATGTTCGAATTTGTTTTTTTAATCGTCCATGGACTGAAAAGAAATGCCTGGCCGTATCAATGCTGGGGTCTGTTAGCCTCATCCTTTAACTTCAATTTGGTCTTTTTTGCTCTCTGTACGACCATTTGTTGCAGAGATATCACCGTTTGAATGAGAAGTCAGCTTTTTTCTTTGATCATCAATATCTCATGATCGTAGGGTGAACGGAAGGTGGGTTTCGGAAACTTGAATAAATTCTCTATAAGTTTCTTTTGGTATTTTAAAGGATTTTTTATTAAGCTCAATATTGATTTGAAAAAGTACAACAAATGGCTTTTTCTGCCTTGCGGAAAATCCACCACAACTTTGCCAATATTGCGAAAATGACCAATGTTTCCAAGGTTTTTTGAGCTCAATACATGCCCAAACATCCCGTCAATTTTTTTATCGATCGGTTAAACTGTTTTTTAACCCGAATCGTCAAAGTTATATTAAAAACTGAAGAAACACTTTTATTTCTCCTCAAACGTCAATTGATGATGATTAAGATTAAAAAATCGTTGTTTGTCTCACCATTTTGCATTAACGGCTCGTCAAATGTCAAAAGAAAAAAAATTAATTAAAAAAAAAACAAAATTTTGAAAACTAAAAACAAAAATTTTCTGTTATTTTTCTTACAATTTCTCATTAAGTATTCACCAAATGTGTAAAAAAATCAAAATTTTGATTTTTTTGTTTTCATTTAAAAATGTATAAACATTTTGTTGAAATCATCATCTGTTCAGTGTTGATGCGATTTTTTTGTTTTCATGCCATAGTTTATCGAGTTCAAATTAATTGCATTAAATTAAGTTGATACCCCCAAGCGAATCTTCATATATCTTTTACACGCATCACTATACGATTGTTCAATCACTTTTTGGGAAGCTCTTAAGCATTTAAAATAAAGTTTTTTTAACTATCAAATTTTGTCATAAAATAAAACAGGTTTTTTCAAAACAACGCATTTTTTGTGAAAAAAAAACGCTCTAATTTTTCCGATTCTTTTTACCCAATCAGAATCACAATTTTTTTTCTTCCAAATTTTAATTTTTTTCTTCGAGATTTGATCAGAAGTTGATGCACAATTGTAAAAAAAAATTACGAAAATTGTTGTGTTTCATCGTAATCACCATCAATTGACGTTAAAGGAGCAATGAAAGTTTTCCTTAAATTTTTTTTATCTTTGGCGATTCGGGTACAAAAAACGGTTTGACCGATCGATTAAAAAATTTACAGGGTCTTTAGGCATGTATTGAGCTCCAAAAAAACCTGGACACATCAGTCATTTTCGCAATATTTGCAAAGTTGTGGCGAATTTTAAAAAACGGCAGAAAAAGTAATATTTTGTACTTTTTCAAATCAATATTGAGCTTAAAAATAACCGCTAAAATACCAAAAGGAAGTTATAGAGGATTTATCCAAGTTTCCGAAACCCACCTTTCGTTCGCTGTACGATCATTTGTTCATGAGATATCGTTGATAAAAAAGAACATGACTTCATTCAATCGGCGATATCTCAGCGACAAATGGTCGTACAGAGAGCAAACAATTATCACATTAAAGCTAAAGAATCAGTCTGAAAGACCCAAGCATTGATTCAGACAGGAATTTTTATTTGAGCCTAGGACGATTATTTTAAAAAATCCAACATATTTGCCTCGCGCTATTTCCTATGACAGCGCCAAGCGTGATGCTCAAAAAAAGTTCTTCGTGACATTCTTAAGGTAGTACGAGAGCGGAATCTCGATTTCTATAGATTTTGTTCAAATTTTAACCAGTAATTGTTCATATCATTATGCATGTTTGAGTGAAAGTTCAGAACAGTCGACTATTTAGATTGGGAGATGATGGGTTTTGTTAATCTTACTGATAGTTTTAGTGGTGTGAACTGTAGCTTATTTAGCATGTCTGAACAATTGTTAAAACAACAAAATTTCGAGACAACAAAATGCATTTTGCACATTTAACAATTTATTTTTCTTAGTGTGCAGGGTCTGCATTGAAATTTAGACAGAATAATTTTCCGTAAAAAATATTTGTCCCCTATAATAAGAAGACATATGGCAACACCGCATCGTTCCACGTATCCAATGACGTGAGTTTGCGTGGCATATTTAAAGTAATGTCGCACCACAAATTTTTATTTGGAAGTAATTTTTAATCGATCAAAGTTTTTAATTAGTTATGAATGAATCAACACTTTTATTTGTTAATAAAGATAACATAAACAATATGAAATATTAATATTTATGATGCAAATATTTTTCTATGTCAACTTTTTTTACTTTAGGACCACGATAGCTATTTTTTTCTTCTCGAAATATTGAACAATACTGTTCTGTGGTGTTGGCATATGCCTTCTTATCATAGGGGACAAATATTTTTTTACGGAAAATTATTCTGTCTAAATTTCAATGCAGACCCTGCAGTGTTAAAAGTTGCAATTTTAAAACCCATTATCTCCAAATCTAAATAGTCGTCTGTTCTGAAATTTCACTCAAACATGCATAATGATATAAATAATGTCTGGTTAAAATTTGTACAAAATCTACAGAAAACAAGATTGCGCGTTCGTACTACCTTAAACGATACGATATGACCATTTTTCACGAAATTACGGCCTTTCAAAAATCACTGAAAAAGTTTTGAAATTTTTCTGCTCCTCTAATTCGTTTGCTGAATGTATATACAGGGTGAGGCACATAAAGTGTTACAGAGCAATAGCACTCAAACTATTGATCATATCCAAGAATGTTTCAGACAAAAGCTTCAGTGTTCGAGAAGGTCGTCATACTGGACCACCCAATTTTTTTTATCGGTGGAGGCACTGAAGCTAGGGCAAGGTCAACTCCACTTTTTAAAATGAAATGGTACATTTTTCAACCATCTTGTGGAGAACCTCAAGCCGCATAAAAAATATTAAGGGATCAAAGTCGTTGAAGGACATTCAACGTCACCTATTAAAATAAAATACAAATCTAAATATCTTGGATCACTACCAACATTTGGTAGTGATCCGAGACTTTGACCCCCTAATGTTTTTTATGCGGCTTGAGGTGCTCCACAAGATCTTCGAGCATCTTCTGTAGGTAGACCCAAACCAAGGTTAGCGGATCCTTTGATAGTGATTATTTTGATTTTTTTCGATTTTTCGACTATTTTCATACTTTGCGTGACTAGAATGACCTTGTGTTTTAGGTCGCTGAATTCGTCTTAGAATCGGTAATAATTTCATCGAAAAAAATACATGGTTCCATTTTAATAAGTGGAATTGACCTTCAGCGCCTCCACCGATAAAAGAATAGGGGGTCCAGTGTGACGGCCTTCTCGAACACTGAAACTTTTGTCTCAAACATTTTTGGATATGATCAATAATTTCAGTGCTATTGCTCTGTAACACTTTATGCGCCTTACCCTGTATATACAGGGTGAGGCACTAACTGTTGCCACCTTGAATATCTCTGTAATTATCGACGTCACAAAAAACGTTTGAAACAAAAGTTGTACCGTACGAAAGGGGTCATCAAATGCAACCATTTTTTTTTTATCTCAGTGGAGGCGCTGTCGCACGGTAAAGGTCACCTCCACTTTTTTAAATGGGACGGTACATTTTTTTCAACTATCTTGTAGCGCATCAAAAACTGCATAAAAACATTTAGGGGTCAAAGTCGTTCAAGGTCATTTAAGATCAAAAAGTGACATGAACTTTATTTTTATGTGAAATTACCTTTATTCACAGTAGATGTTCAAAGTTTTGCCATTGGAATCAATGCAGTATTGCAATCTCCTCATCACGAATTTCTTATCACTTCGGCACTTATCGCCGGAGTCTTGCCATTGTCTTGTATGTAAACAACGACACCAAACCTACAATGTACACGGAATATTGTACAATATTTCGGCGAAACAAACCCAAGATAACGATAGTAAGAATGGTGAGACTAGTATTAATGAATCAAGCGAATGTAAATGATGTATTCTTTTGAAGAGCAAACTGATATGCTTCTAATTTACGGAGGATGTCAGAAAAATGCAGTGGGAGCTAGAGACTTATACGCTGAAAGATTTCCTTAACGTTCTCATCCTACACGCCGTACATTTCAAATTTTGTACACTAAACTGAGGACAACTGGATCCTTAACCCGTCGGGAAAGTAACCGACAAAAGCGAGTTACTAACGAAGAAACGGAATAATATCATAAATCATCCTCCTTACCATATCAGTCGCCACCAGGAATTAACTGGTACGGATTTCATGAATCGCACTTAATTCTGCCGATGGGGTTAACGCCATATTCAGAGAGATGACTCATTTATTAATCGGATTTTATTTACTGATGAGGCAACATTTACTAGTCATGGAAATATTAACTTGCATAACGTGCATTTGTGGTCAACCGAAAATCCACATTGGCTGCGGCAAGTTGCACACCAAGACCGTGGTCGGTTAATGTATGGTGTGGGATTATTGGGGATAGAATCATAGGCCCTTATTTCATCGAAGGGAATCTTAATGGTAGGAAGTACACCACATTCCTTCAAGAAACATTAGGTCCGTTATTGTGAGAAATACCTTTAGAAACAAGAAACAGAATGTGGTGTCAACACGATGGGTGCCCGGCACATTTTTCGCTGATAGCTAGAAATGAATTGCAAAAGAGATTTCCAAATCGTTGGATTGGACGCGGAGAAGCTGTATCATGGCCGGCTCGCTCGCCAGACTTGACGCCTCTGGACTTTTTCTTGTGGGGATACTTGAAATGTTTTTTTTCTAAAGAACGTCCAACTACGCCGAATGATATGCGTGAGAGAATTCTTCGAGCCTGTGATTCGATAAGTGCCGAAGTGATAAGAAATTCTACACAATCCGTGATGAGGAGATTGCAATACTGCATTGATTCTAATGGCAATCACTTTGAACATCTACTGTGAATAAAGGTAATTTCACATAAAAATAAAGTTCATGCCACTTTTTGATCTTAAATAACCTTGAATGACTTTGACCCCTCAATGTTTTTTATGCAGTTTTCGATGCTCTACAAGATAGTTGAAAAAAATGTACCGTCCCATTTAAAAAAGTGGAGGCGACCTTTACTGTGCGACAGCGCCTCCACTGAGATAAAAAAATGGTCGCATTTGATCACCCGTTTCGTACGGTACAACTTTTGTTTCGAACATTTTTTTGTGACATCGATAATTACAGAGATATTCAAGGTGGCAGCAGTTAGTGCCTCACCCTGTATATATAATTTCTCTTTTTCCCCATTTCAATCTCACTCCACGTCGATCGTGTATTGCAATAAAGGCAGACCATTAATTCAAGCAAATAGAAAAAAGTTTGTCTCTACGAAAAATTTGTTTGATTTCATTTTTTTTATAAATAAATGAATACATTCAGTGAATTCAATAACAATCGAATTTTTATGCAAGCAGAATCGTGAAATTAATTCCCGGGAAGATTGTATAAAAATCCATTCAATAATTCACCATCAATTATCGTCACCAATATTCCGAGACATGATTCAATACGCCTCGTTTGCCTCAAAATTATCAGTTACTAGAAACATTTTCATGAATGTTAATGGGACATGTTTTTGTACGAATGTATTGCAAACTCCCTGCGATAGTAAAAAATCCGCTTTTATATGTTGCGCAAGATGTCGCAAAAATGATTGCTTTGTTTGTCTCTATGATAATTACCACTGCGGTTTTTGTATATAATTAATATATGAATGAAATTTAAATTTTTCGTAATCGATTTTGTTATTCTCATTTAAAACCCAAAAAAAAGAAAATAATTTATGAAAAATAATGGAAATAAATTTTTAAATACAATCTAGGAATGATAAACGTTTTGAATAATTGTTGGGATAACAAAAAAAATCAAGATCCGACGGAGGAATCGAACGCGAGACCTTCGGCGCAAAAGACCGAGCCCTAACCGTCTAGACTAGACGGCGGCGCACCAAGTGCCTGACATTTTAAACTCATAAGGCGCCTAAGAAACTTTGAATTGATTTTTCTCGGTATTTTCCGAGTAGTGCGTCCTACTACTTCAACCACGTGAGGTTCTAGGGGTCCTCTTTCGGCACAAAAAATTCGGCCAAATCCCCGACCCCACGGTCGTGCCGTCTCCTTGTAAATTGTTTTTGAACAGATGAAATCGAATCACAGATTTATTGGGAATAAATAAAAGATTAGGAATGATAAAAAATGTATTCATAGACTGGACAATATGTCTCGACATTTTGGCGACGATATATAGTTCGTCTAGTGTTTGACAAGAGGTTAGGCGTCTAAAAGGCGCCAACCTGTATATAGCTCCAGTTACTTGACGATTCCGTGATGCTAGCGGGATCAGGCGAATTGACGTAAGCCGTCCAGCTGCCTGACCATCGCCTGAAGTAGCCGGATCAGGCGAATATAAGGACGACGTAAATCTGTTTGACTGACTACCGCCTGAAATTAGCCGGCTTAGGCGACAGATCATAATTGTAAAGCAGCTGGTTTCGTTATTGTAAATCGGCTGGTTTCAGCCTTACTATCGCCTGAAAGCAGCCGAATCAGGCAAATCTAGGCACACCGTAACTAAGGGCCCTATACTATAGCGTGATCAGGCCCGAATCAAATGTCAGGCCAGCCTGACAATATTTCTACTCGGAATATAGGTTAAAAAAATATATATTTTCAGGTATGAAAAGTATCTTTCAGGTACTGTTTCGGAAACTAAAACTAGTTTTGAGCTATTGAAAAGTGTTAGCAATAAAAATAACCTTTTCATTGTCTAAACACAACAAAAAAGGTATGCCCATAGGTATCGGGCGCTAAAAAGATCGATTAGCCTCGCATCAAGCGCACCGACTGAAAAAAATCTGCAGATATTGCGACGTTGAATACGGATTCGTTTGCTCGATCACGGAAATAACTTCAGATATCGCGAGGCCCAAATATCAATTTGTATTGCGTCGAATTTACGCAATGAAAAACTCTTAGCGCTTCGAGCATCGAAAAGAAAAAAATATGAGGGTATCCTAACGCGTCAAGAAATAGCTGATCAAGAGACGCGGCAGTGTCTTGACGCCGAGTAATAAAATAAAAAAATTCGACGCCACTGATCGATGACACCGATCTCGACGCCGCTGACCGACTGACGAACACGTCGCGACTCTTTATACAGTAATATGGGCTTTAGCTGACGACGTTTTCACTTTGATTCGATATTACGCGAAAACGTGGCGACGAATCGAAAATTTACTGACATTTGACCAATGAAATATGATTTTTTTCTATCGATTTTTTTTGCGTGATTTTTTGATCCGTCTACTCCGTTCAGATCCGTCAAGATTGAGATCTCATAATATTCGCCCGAATTTCCGAACGATTTTCTGGCCACGAAAATTATTCCACAGTCGTCGATTTCTTGATTTGTTGAATCGAATACAGTCCCTCGGTTGTATCGTAACATACACTACATACGTCCTTTTATGTATCACTTAACACTTTTTTCCATAGATATAGATATAGAGGCTCGCGCAGCCTCGAGTCATAGCGCTGAGAGTCTGTGCACACGGTGTATTCCTACACGCTCAGAATGTTCCTACACGCTTATAAAATAGCCCGTGCGTAAAGGCCCGGTTCGATATTACGCGAAAACGCGGGGACGAATCGAAAATGTAATGCCATTTGACCAATGAAATATGATTTTGTTCTATCGATTTTGTTTGGATCATTTTTTGATCCGTCTACTCAATCACGAGATCCCATAATATTCGACTGAATTTCCGAACGATTTTTTTACCACGAAAATTATTCCACAGTCGTCGATTTCGTTTCAAAGCATATGTTACGTCCCGGAGGGAGATTTAGGTAGGACTCGCGAGGTCGCCGATTTAGAGCGCGAAAGTTCGAATTGAATTAGATTGCGCAGTGAGTCTTTGTTTGGCTTCCGCGTGAGTTCCGAACACAGTTTAATAACAATTTGGATTGAGACGAATTTGAGGTGCGTGATTCTGGTAAGCGAGTTGGATACGCCCGATGATTGATCGTTGATCAAATAAATGTTCAGACGCGTAGATTTTGTCTTAAGGCAGGATTCTACTTTGAAACCATGAAAAAAACGCTATTTTCGTGATTTTTTTCTGAGAATACTATTAAAGATATCGATATGGGGTTTAAACTGTTCAATAAATACACTCTTTAAGTACATAAAAAAAATGTTTAATGTATTTTATTCATTTTTTGTACACGTAAAATATGTTTAAAGCCAACCCGAGTAGAAATTTCTTAGGGTTAGCCTGACCAGGATCAGGCCCCGATCGGGGTGTGATAGGGGTAACACCTATTACGGACATCCTGATCCGGCCCCGATCGGGCCGGAAGTATTTAGGCCCTACATCAGGCTATACTAAAATGGCCCTACTAAGGCCGTCCCTGATAAGATCCTACTAAGGCTTTCCCCGATAGGGCCCTACCAAGGCTTGCCCTGATAGGCCCTACTAAGGCTTTCCATGATAGGGCCTTACTAAGGCTATCCCTAATGTGGCCCTACTAAGGCTTTCCCCGATAGGGCCGTACCAAGGCTTGCCCTGATAGGCCCTACTATGGCTTTCCCTGATGAGGCCATAAATAGGCTTGCCCGATGCCTGCCTCAGCAGTCGCTAGATGCACATAACCTCTCATTTTTCACATGGAAACTTCGATTTTACAGCATCGTAGCTTCGGAGTTTCGATGCATTCCTGAATTCTATTTAAAAAAAGGTGCTATAGACTGTCACGACAAAAAACGTTATGCAACTCGGATACGTGTTAGAAGATTTCGGCAGCTTTGTAAGGCGAAGAGAGAGAGAGAGAGAGAGAGAGAGAGAGAGAGAGAGAGAGAGAGAGAGAGAGAGAGAGAGAGAGAGAGAGCAACTATATATATATATATATATATATATATATATATATATATATATATATATATATATATATATATATATATATATATATATATATATATATAAGGTTAAGTTTCAAAAATCTATAGCATGTTATTCGATAAACCTCTTTAATTGTCACAATGATATTAACTAATTGATATACTTTATGTGATACAACAAATAATTATAGGAATTCATTTGGTCTGTTATGCCATATCTGGGACCAAGATGTTACAAGCACTCGGTAGCATAGGGGCAGCGTGCCTAGCTATGGGTAGGAAGGTACGAGGTTCGATTCCCATATAGGCCAAATATTTTCTTCGAACAAAAACGTTACAGCAGGCCAGGGAATGACGAATTATGATACAAAATCAATTGTAGTGGAACTCTAAATTAAGTGGTTCATTCAATTTTGCTTTTTTGAAATATTATATGCATTTCTTTCTGATCAGGCAACCTGATAGGGGCCTGATCAGGCAACCAGATCAGGCCCATATGTGACACAACGTTACATTTCCTAGTAGGGCCCTTTCAGGCTGCCTTATTAGTGCCCTACCAGGGCAGTCAGGCGACCTGATCGGGCCCTGATCTGGGCCCCATCGAAATTTCTACGCGGGAACGCCTCGAAAAGCAGGTACCGTTGCCGTGGTCGTGAAATCTTCCCGACGGATGGTCTAAAACAAAAAAATCAAATAGTTTCATGTTCAGTATGTCTTCAGGAACCGACCTAACTAGAATATTTTATATACGTGCAAAATTAACAAAATGGCGGCTAAAATACGAAAAAAATGCGTTTTTTGGGTCTTTTTTTGCAATAAAAAATAGTTCTAATCAAAATTTTAAGTTGATTGTAGTTAGGTCGGTTGGTACACACATATAGAATATGTGTTCCAAATTTTATAAGGATCGGTTCAGTACTTTTTGAGTTATCACGACCACGGTACTTGAAAATGTCGTTTCGAGAAAAACGCGTTTAAAGTTTTGGTGAGTGATAAATCGTAGAAAAAATTATCTTACCCTCAATCAGCGATGCCTGGGCCATATAATATGCCTTCGACGTGTTCCAGGTGAGTGTTTTCATCCAACTTAGCCTTTTTTTTTTAATTCTGCCCTCCTTAGAAGCCTCAGTCGAGCGGCGGTTCGCTCGAACGATGCGATGTTGGTCGCAACTGCATGACGGTTGGGCCGATTGTAATGTCCATGACTTCCATTATTTTTAAAACTGGGCTGAATCCTTCATTAAAAACGCAGGCAGCAGTGAGGCACGCAATTTTGACGATTTTTTTGCCATTAAAGACATGTTTCGGTGCCATAGCCCAAACTGTAGAGTTGAAACATTCGTTGTTATTTTGCCCGCTGCTCTCTAGACCAGAGCATGATGGCAACTGACTGGAGGGAGAAACAAACTTGGGAACTTCCCCCTCCAGATGCGCCCCCTCTCGCCCCTCTACCCGCCCAACTCACCGCGCGGGAATTTTTTCAAATAAGTAAGTTTCTCCGGCGCACCCTGTATTAAGAAACGTCGAGTGTTAAAACGACGACAAAAATTAGAAGACTCTTTACAGCAGGTTAGGATCAGAGGCAACGAAACAAAAAGACAAGTAGATAGTGAAACAAATTTGGAAACATTCCACGAACGCGTGATTGTGCATAACGATGTTACTGAATGTAATAATTCTTTCGATGAGCAATCATCGAGCACAGAAACTTGTGAATCTGATCGATTGTTGGCTAAGCATTGGGTTGTTTTGACAGCCCTATACTGGACCAACACTAGCCCGAATATTGCGCCAACAATATGAAGCCGACCCTATGGGCCGGTGATCACGGCAACCGTCAACCAATGATCGTGATCTCTTTAGCCCAATGTTGGGCCAATACCCGGCCAACTGTTAGGATTTCCGGTAAGCCTACTATTGGCCAACCGTACATCCCAGCGTTGGGCCGAAGAGATCACTCCTACCGTGGCGCAACACTAAACTGCTAGTACTGCCGTTCATCGGCCAATGGTAGAATGTGATTGGCGTGACGCTGGCTCGAGGTTGAGTCGGTTGCGTCGTTTTTCACGGGGTGTAATGGGTTTTAAAATTGCAACTTTTAACACTGTAGGATCTGCATTGAAATTTAGACAGAGTAATTGTCCGTCAAAAATATTTGTGCCCTGTAAGAAGACACATGGCAATAACATGAACAATGTCGAATTATTAATGTTTATAACGCAAATATTTTTTTACGGTGAAAGGTTTTAACTTTGGGAACACGATAATTTTTTTTCCTCGAAATATTGAACGGTGTTGCATAATATCTTCTTATTATAGGGGACAAATATTTTTTACCGAGAGTTATTTTGTCGTTACTGAACGTTTTTGCAAAACTGAATAGTAAAGACAATCGAAACTTTTTTCCCTCGTTCCCTAACTAATTGTCTATCTAAACATAATTTTTTTTCAAAATTAATAAACCCAATAGAATGGTACGACGAATTATGTGACCTGACTTTCGGTCAATGCAGACTCTGCAGTGTTAAGAGTTGCTATTTAAAAACCCATTATCTTCCAATCTAAATAGTGAACTGTTGTGAAACTTTACTAAAACACGTATAATGTTTGAACAATGATATGAACAAATGATATGAACAATGTCTGGTCAAAATGTGAACAAAATCAATAGAAATTAAGAGCGCGCGCTCGTTTTACCTCAAGGGTTTACACCACTGTGAATGTCCAAAATTGAGTGATATTTCGCGATTTTTTTTGGTAGAAGGACAAATAAGAGAATACAAATAAGAGAATTCGAGGATGTTATGAGTCATATATTTAAGTGAACAAAAAGAAATTTATATTTAAAAACGATACCAAATGGTGACGCTAAAGCCATTTTGGTGAGGCATGCTGAATTTAAGACGCTCTGCGGAATGCAGTATGGCTGATGCAAATTTGATTTCAGAAAAAAAATTAAAAATGTCTATTAATTTTCACGAGTATAGCTAGAAAAATACGTAGAGGATTGTGAAAATATTAATTTTTGTGTAATTAGCAAGCGTTAAACCAAAAACTTAATTTTCGACAGAAAAAAGGACTATCATTTGTTAATAACTAATGTTATAATTAACTCATGGAAAATCGCGTACGTATTTCTCTTCGGAATGTTATTTTAAGGCGTTACCCCCACTTGTAGCGCAAAAAAAGGCCTTTTTCATGAATTTTTTAAAATAAAACTACAAAACTTTTTTAATCGATCAATATACCATTTTAAAGAACACATTTTGAAGAACTTTCAGTAATTTTTTTATTGAAAAATATTCCATTGTTTAATGGCAAATGGCCGTCAATGAAATAATGTTTTTATATACACGATTTGCGGTGACCAACATTGCGGCGAAGTGGATCATCTGAAGAAAAAAATGCGGATGGATTTAGTCAAATATAAGTATAAACTAGTTTTTAATCGAAGTAATTTTAAAAAATATTCTTTTTTCACAAAATGGCGGACAGTCAAAGTTAATGGTTCGATTTTAACGAAAAAAAACGGTCGTTTTTTGGCTATAAAACGGCCATTTTTTTCGAAAAAAAAAATCGAACGATTAAAGACTACATTTTTATGTATTAAATAAGCCTGCAAAATTTCAAGAAGATCGGTTCATTAGTGTTCGAGTAATCTTGGTCACCAACTTCAGAAATGCCATTTTGAGAAAAACGCGTTTAAATTTTCTCTTTCAACGCTCTTTCAACGCGGATTCTTCTCTTTCAACGCTCATATCTCAGTCAATTTTGTTCGGGCCGACTTGAAATTTTCAGGACATATTCTCAGATACTTATACTTCAAAAAAATGCAATAAAAGAAAATCGATTTTTTCAAAATCGCAAGTGGGGGTAACCCCTTAAAGATGTACTCCAAATTTGGAGTGAAAAAAATGGAAATTGTTGGCGTTATGCTGCGTGCCGTTTAAAAAAAATTGGGTTCCGAGGAAAACGGTCGATGTCTCGCACTCGGGCCAGCCACTGCCACCGCAGACCCACACGGGCCTGCGGACCTTGTTCTACAGGTACAAACCTTTTACCCCTTATTCTAGATGGTTCAAAGCACCTCCAAAGTCAAGTGAAAAAATCAATTTAAAAAAAATTCTACAGTGGTGTGACCCCGTAGATCGGAGTACACGGTGACGATTGTTCGTCGCGTCTCTTTGAACGAGCCCCCCGCACCCTTTTTTTAACGCAAGGTTCGTCCGCTCATTGCTGCGAGCTTGAATCTCCCATTCGTCAATAAAATTCAAAAAGAGGACAAGACAATGATTGCCACGGGATCGAGTGGTTTCCATTCGAACCAATTAATCCTATTATTTTTTCTGATCTACCTGCGATCAATCGGATGAACTTCCGAAATTGAAACGCGTCATGGATTGCTAACTCATGTCCAAAATTATTTGAAAAAGTAAAAAAAGAACGCCAGCAATACAAAATTCTTTCGAAAATATCGCTTGTATTACCATGTTAAGAAGTCTGATTTATCTTAGAATTTTTTTATTTTTATTATACAATAGTTTGATTACATATTTTTAATTTAAATGTACAAAAAAGTATAGTAGATTTTTATAAAATACGGAAGCAAGTTTACTAAAAAATTTGTAAAAAAAATTATTAAACCTTAGGAATGATATTTTATGTATTATTGTATTTTTATTTTTTAAAAATCACCTTACTGTTGGAACATGAAATTGGTGTCACCATTATATATTGGGAGTACAATTCAGTCTCCGCCGTTTGACAAAAGATGGCCCCACCAGGAGGTTATGGTTGAAATTGTCAGATTCAAAACGTCATATCGTAAGGTTGGACATCTGGCAAGACCATAACCTTGAAATATTAGCGATTTTGTATGAGCATAACATCATTTTTTTCGTGCGAAAATGTCGAGTTATGAGCCGCCTAAGCGTCATTTGCGGGAACTCTTGCGTTTGGCACGAATCCCCCTCCAATAATGCTTCTAATTCCACGTCTTCGTGCACTTTCGGCCTTCCGCTCATTCTTTGTCTTCGACGTCAACCTCACCGTTCTTAAATTTTTGAAACCACTCACTTGGTTTGAAACTTCTCTCACTTAAGGTAGTTCCTCTGCGATAATCTCAACCAAAAGTTTACATACTATGTTCATGTTTAAAAGATTGATAATTGGTTTAATTAATAATGAATAAAATTAAAAACTACGCAATATTGACTTGGTACTAGTAGATAATACGATGGATATCATTTATTGCCGTAAAATATATTTTGTATTGTGTTTTTGATCGACCATTGCCAGTAAACTTTTTGCCGGGACTGTCCAGGCTTTGCCCCAATTGTTTTTTTTCCAGGCTTTGCCAGGCTTTGCACCAAAATTGTGAAGGCTTCTCATAGTTATATCTTGGAAACTAGATGGTGAATCATTCTCATTTTTTTTCACATTATTCGTGATATCTTACTGTAGCTTATCCTCGTTTTTTATCAATTTCTTCATTTTAGTTTTGACGGTAGAATTAATGATGCTCTGTTTGCCCATCATAACGCATTTGTTACGTGTAAATCAAGCCAACTTTGAGTGTAAATATCTCAGGTTTGGGGTGGTCAAACTTATTCAAATTGCACAGATGTTTGGATAATGTATTAAATAGCGTATATGTCAAATTTCAACCATTTCTTAATTCAACTCTTCTGTGGAGGTACTACCTTAAAGCAGCCCCACCATACGCTTCTACAAACAATCGATGAGCCGTAACTGCAGATTTTTCAAATTAAAGAAGTGAATTAAAAGTTCCCGCAAATGACGCTTATTCGGCCCAAAACTCGACATTTTCGCACAAAAAAAATTATGTGATACAAAATCGCTAATATTTCACGGTTATGGTCTTGCCAGATGTCCAACCTTACCATATGACGTTCTACATTTGACGATTTCAACCATGACCTCCTGGTGGGGCCATCTTTTGACAAACGGCATACAGTACTTGTGTGATGCATACGTTGTACTTTTATATAATCATGATTAGAACTTTTTATTATAATAGTAACATGGTTTCTGAAATTAAATGTTGAGAAAAATAGTATTTCTAGGGTTTGACAAATTCTTGTACATTTCTAGTAAATTTGCTTGGCTTTTGCATAAAAAGTTATTTCACTTCTTTTGTACGTTTGAATTCAAAAAGTAATAATGTAAATAAAATAATTGTTTTTAAAAAATCACATGTATTTCGAAGTTAATTCGACTTTCGTAGATAGTGAACCGACCGATAATTTTTTCGAGGTTTGCATATACTTCCAGTATTTCTTAGATTGCTGATATTCTCGAAAAAAGATAAGAAACATCGCTCGCTCTTTTGCCAAAACATGGATTCCGTCCCGGCGATCGGAGACATTGAAGAAGTTATATTTCTCGTTATACAAGAGCAAATTCTTCATTTTTTCTCACATCAACTGAAGATAATAAAAAATATAGGTATATCCATGAAAAAATATTTCTTTTTTGTTGCCTTCGGTTGATGTAAGAAAAATACATGGACTGGCTTCTCTATATCTAGAAGTTTGAGGTTTTCGATGTCTTCGATCGCTGCGAAAAAGCCCATGAAATTTGCAACGCCAGAGTCTCTGAAGATATAAAATGTTGATTGTTTTACGTTAATGTAAAACAAATATATATTTTTGCCCTTTAACTAAAAACAATTTACATTTCATATTTTTAGAGACCACGCAGCCAAAAAAATGGATTTTTTCGCAGCGCTCGGAGGCGTCGAAAACCTCAAACTTCTAGACATGAAGAACCCAGTCTATGAATTTCTCTATGGAAATTATATTTCCATAGATATAGCCTGTTCCATAGACAGGCTGTTGCCCACGTCTACGAGTTCAAATATCTTGAAATACTTATCCCTGCAGAATATGAATTTGAAACTATAGACGTACAGTTTCTTCAGATATACCTGTTTGAAATTCACTTAAGTTTGGACGGAAGCTAAAGTAAATAAGAATTCTTTCCCTTTCAAAAAATATATGAAATGGCTTTTAAAATTCTGTTTCAAGTTAAAAAAAAAGAACGCCAAGTAATAAAGAAAATCCCCTCGGAAACGTTATCGCTCGTTTCACCTCATGAAAAATCTCTGATTTACCTTATAATTATTTTTTGTTTTAATTCAAGCAATGGTTTTGTTACATTTTTTAAACTAATAAAATGTACAAAAAAGTAAACTAACTTTTTTGAACTAGCCAAGCCACCTTACTAAAAATGATGTACACAAATTGTTAAACTTTAGGAATAATATTTTTCCAAATATTTTATTTCCATTCACACTAAATATATTACTATTATAATATAAAATGGATATCACCATTAGATAACAGTGCAACGTATGTACTACACCAGTACAAACTGGAAAGTCTGTGCAACCACTTGGCGTGCATGGTAAAGAAAACAAGCTCACTAAAGGATCTTGTCCTCTAAACTACTCAACTGTCAGGTTAAAAAATATTAAGGTACGAGCGCGCAAGCTTGTTTTCTATAGATTTTGTTCAAATTTTAACCAGACATTGTTCATATTATTATGCATGTTTGAGTGAAATTTCAGAACAGTCGACTATTTAGATTGGGAGATAATGGGTTTTAAAATTGCAACTTTTAATACTGCAGGGTCTGCATTGAAATTTAGACAGAATAATTTTCCGTAAAAAAATATTTGTCCCCTATAATAAGAAGACATATGCCAACACCACAGAACAGTATTGTACGATATTTCGAGAAAAAAAAATTTATCGTGTTCCTACAATTAAAAATGTTGTCATAAAAAAATATTTGCATTATAAATATTAATATTTTATATTGTTTATGTTATCTTAATTAACAAATTAAAGTGTTGGTTCATTCATAACTAATTAAAAACCTTGTTCGATTAAAAATTACTTGCAAATAAAAATTTATGTTGCAGTATTATTTTAAATATGCCGCGCAAACTCACGTCATTGGATACGTGGAACGATACGGTGTTGCCATATGTCTTCTCATTATAGGGGACGAATATTTTTTACGGAAAATTATTCTGTCTAAATTTCAATGCAGACCCTGCAGTGTTAAAAGTTGCAATTTTGAAAGCCATTATCTCCCAATCTAAATAGTCGACTATTCTGAAATTTCACTCAAACATGCATAATGATATGAACAATGTCTGGTTAAAATTTGAACGAAATCAAAGATTGCGCGCTCGTACTACCTTAAATTGCCCCATGTCTCGACCTCAGGAATACGAAAACTTCAGATATTAATAATTGTATATAAAGGGTGCCTCAAAATGACCTGATATTTTTATTTATTAATAAAACGTATTATATTATTTGAAAAGGACGAATATTTTTATTTAAATATAAGGTACAAACATGGAGGTTATGTGTAAAACACAATATCCGATAAATGGCATAAACGGCATGGACTTGGAAGACATATTCTTTCAACAAGATGGCGCAACCTGGCACACTGCAGGTGAAACAGAGCTGTTATTGCAGACAAAGTTTCATGGCCGTGTTATCTCGCGCCACGGCGATGTGAATTGCCCACAACGATCGTACGATTTGAAGTTATTGGGCTTCTTTCTTTGGAATTTTCTAAAAGGAAAATGGTATGCCAATGATCAGCAGACCATTCCGGAGCTCAGGGAAGCAATTCGACGCACCATTAAGAAAATTAGCCCGCAATTATCTGAAAAAGTTATTGAAAATTTCGCTAAAAGAGTAAATGTTTGCAAACAAGGACGATGCGACCATTTATCGGATATTGCATTCCACACATAACCTCCATGCTTGCACCTTACATTACAATTAAAATATTCGTACTTTTCAAAGAACTAATACGTTTGATTAATAAATTAAACTGTCAGGTAATTTTCAGACACCCTATAGTATATAGATTGTCGCAATTTGATCATCCTAGAAAATGAATTTTGCAGAAGCGTATTTTGCATGAGCGGGTTCCAAAGAAGTAAAACTATCTACAATTTCCTCAGATAGCCCTTTGTTACACTCAATTTGTTATGGAAGTGGACATCAAATTCATGATTTTGCGAAGTAGGAACCAGATCAGCGATGTACTTCCAGATTATACGATAGTTGAAATCTTATTTCATGCACATCATTTAAAAAGTTATGCAAAAATTTTAACTTGAAATATATTTATAAGAAAAAGTTGCGAGGTCGATCTCGCAACCTTTCTCTCGGATCTCTCGGATTTCGATGATATTTGGCATGCTTGTAGAATGGGTAGAAATAGGCGAAGTGTATTTTTTTATGTCTGCGGAACCCGATCTTTAAGGCTTGAAACGCACCCTCAAAAATGGGG
Organism: Ophion ellenae; assembly: GCA_963210295.1. Taxonomy (NCBI): domain Eukaryota; kingdom Metazoa; phylum Arthropoda; class Insecta; order Hymenoptera; family Ichneumonidae; genus Ophion; species Ophion ellenae. Next base: position 14,873,751 of record OY723387.1, on the reverse strand, counting down.
TGTTTTTCGTTTTTCGTTGATAACGTTTTAACGGTACGAGACATGAAAAAATGTCAAATTGCAACAATGTTTATTTTTTCATGTACATTAGAGATAAGAACGACAACGTTATCGACGAAAAACAAAAAACACCCCTATTTTCGAGGGTGCGTTTCACCCCATGAAAATCGGGTTCCGCAGATATAAAAAAATACGTGTCGCGTATTTTTGCCCAGTCTACAAGCATGCTAAATTTCATCGAAATCGGCGAGATCGACCTTGCAACATTTCCTTATTAGTCACGTAGACTTTGGTCGTCATCTTGCTGGCGACAGAATAAATGTCTCGGTTTTACTGCTAACATCTATCGCGCTATATTCGATGGTTAGAAACGAATACAGTCGGATATTTATCGGCAGTGGATATAACGTAACTCCGGAACCGTGACGCGAATTGAGTGGTTCGATGTACACACCAATACCACTATATATTAATGTTACCCTACCCGTATCACGCTACCGCCAGAGACGGTAGATCCCAATGCTAATAACCCCAGCAGTTGATGCAACGCTTAAAATTAAAAATAAAATGTACACTGTCGCAAAAGTAATTTATGCAGGCGGTAGGAACGGAAAATACTATGTCTTTCCGAGTTTAACAATTTTTTTCGTATGAAAAAGTGATTCACTCATAAAATTAATTACACATCTATTTAGTATGAATATCCAGCTGTTGGAAATTTTTGTATTTTTTTCGATGTACAAAATGGCCGAGTACTAATATTTTCTTTTTTTAGGCGCTCCGCGGCGTGACATTTAGCATCCACAATCTTTTACCTAGAACAGAAAATAAAAATTCGCGTCAATCTACATTAGAATACCTAGATAAGTATGTACGGAATTAAAAAATATTATTTCATTCAAAAGTTGTAGGTATTTGAACTTGAGAAATGAATTTTCAGTGAAAAAGTTCGTTATAAGTGCTCATAAACTGCTAATAAAACGAAAAGTTTTCGATTAATCGGAAATTCCGTACGTACTTCTCTGCGAAATGCAATTGGGAACATAACTTTTAAATTTGAAGTAAATCGAGTGAAAATTGTTGAGGTTATATGTCACGCCAATTGGAAAAAAGCTGTTTCGAGAAGTTTCGAGTAATCGGCCATGTTGTACAACAACAAAAAAATACATATTTTCTAACAGCGGGATATTCATACTCAATAGATGTGTAATTAATTTTATGAGTGAATCACTTTTTCATACGAAAAAAAATTGTTGAATTCGCACATGATTTTATACCCGTTACTGTGGCCTAAGACCTTAATCATGCACGCCAAGTCGTTGCACAGCATTTCCAATGTACTTGTGTGGTGCATGCGTTGTACTGTTATATAATGGTGATAACAATTTCATGTTTTAATAGTAATGTGATTTTGTTCCATAAAAATAAAATATTCAGAAAAATATTATTCCTAATGTTTAACAATTTTGTGTACATTTCTAGTAAACTGGCTTGGGTAATTTATAAAAGTTATTTTGATTTTTTTGTACATCTGATTAATTCAAAAAATATATTAAAACCATTACTCGAATTAGAATAAAAAATAATTCCAAGGTAACTCAGAATTTGTTTGTAAGGTAAAACAAGCGATAATGTTGTGGCCAGGATGTTTTTCATTACTTACAATTAGCGTTCTTTTTTTGCTTTTTAAAAGTGTTTTATTGTACATAAATATATACGTATACTTTGGCTACTCTTGTCACGGAAACACGGCTAATGAAATATAAAGTAAACGACATATAAGGGAGCGTCCATTAATTATGTGAGGCGTTTAGGGGGGGGGGGGGGGGGTCGAGCGAAATCTCACCCAATCTTACGCGGGGGAGAGGGGGGCTTCGGCAAATATCACGTAATTTTAGTAATTTTAGTAATTTTAGTAATCACATCATTTTTATCACGTAGGGAGAGTCTCCCTACTACTTTATATGGTGGAGCAAATGGTACTACGACCGCAGTTACTTCTACTGCAATTTATTTTCCGTGAACGTATGCATTTTGAAAAATCTCACGTGAGATTAGAGGAGGGGGGAGGGGGTCGAGCATAATCTCACGACATCTCACCAGGGGGAGATGGGGGGTCGAAAAATCGCCAAAATCACCTCACGTAATTAATAGATCGATGCCCCCTAAGCTGGAATCACGTGGCTCTCTTCGTAGATTCGTTGAAAGAGCGTTTCGAGCAAGCTCCGTGCTCTCGGTTTGACGCATCTGTAGTAACCATTTTCAGATCTCTCGCGTTTCTATACCGAATAAAACATACTCGAAACAATGCCCCATTGTTTTCCTTAATGGCGTACATTAGAGAGAGTTGACGTTGCTTGCTAAAAAATCTTCTAGTATTCGGAGAACAATTGAAAAAGTACAAAAACCGAGTGAGAAAGGAATTGAAAGGTGGAGAAAGCAAGACGGAAAAAGAAAGGAAGCGGAAGAAAAAGGAAAAGGAACAGATTGCAAAAGAGTGATAACTTATGAGGGGAGTTTATGGTTGGTAAAATTACTTGGGAAATTGTCGTGTTTACTCTGTGAGAACATTTTTCATACAGACGTCACAGTGGTAGACGCGATCAGCTCTTTAACAATAAATCCCAAAGACTCGAGGACAATACGAGGTTGTGGCAAAAATGGAAACCGAAAACCCCATGTGAATGGTCTCGCCCCGAGAGTCACGACGATATCGCAATGTTTAAAGCAGAGATAGAGATTCCATATTAATGGCCGGACGATCGTGGAATGCGCGAGACGGCGTGGAAAGACCGAGTAGTGGGACAAAGACAAGGAATTCGATAGAAGTTTTTTGGCGCGATCTCCACTCGGGACAACAATGGAATGAACGCCGGACGATGGGAACTCACGATCCTCGGAAACATACAAATTGCCAATGATATTTTTTCTTTTTTTTTCATCCCGTCTCTCTTCTGTGTCATTTAATCGTTTGGGAATTCCTTTGGCGATTTGTTCGTAGAATTCGCAAAAACAAGCCATTCCATAGTCGGTAGGATTGTGAAAGATTTTGCCTCCGCCGAACACATCGATTCCCAATCGACCCATTTTTTATTGTAACTCGGGAATAGAGTGAGGAAATTTATCCGATCACTATCATTAAAATCTATATTTCTTTATTATAATGCGACCATTTCCCAGAAAATCAAGCGGAAAAGAGTGATGACATGGATGGAACGTGACCACAATGAACAAATTCAATTCTCGATTAATACTTCGAATAGGCGCTATTTAATCGGAATGATTGTTTGCGGAGCTCGAGCATTTTACCGATAAATGGTAAAAGAAACCGGCGTTCCCGCAATTTACACAATTTTCCATAAGGACTCACCAATTAAGCTGGAATTTTATTTCCAATAAGCACAATATATATTAACTGCAGTTAAGGGGGAACATACCTTTAAGTGAGGAAAAAAATGCATGATTTTCGTGATTTTTTCAAAGAAAAGGTTGTCACATCCGGAAGGGATGAGAGCATAATATTTTCGTTTCCCTCTTTGTTGCCTACGCCTAGCGCAATAGCACGGGATGAGGGTAAAAAGGGGTAGTGCGTGGGAAAGAATAGAATTAAGAGGGAATGACACCTCATCGCGGTCGGTATGGTAGAACAATTATAGATTCCCAAAAATCTCTGAAACGGCTCTTCAGATCCCGTCGAAACTTTGCCAAACGACGTCAAATAGATAGACGAACAGCTGTCTTGTCCTCAAATTTTCTGAATTTGAGAAAAAAAAACTAGATTGGCTTATCATAAGCCAATCTACATTTTTTTTCTCAAATTCAGAAAATTTGAGAAGAAGACAGCTGTTCGTCTATCTATTTGACGTCGTTTGGCAAAGTTTCGACGGGATCTGAAGAGCCGTTTCAGAGATTTTTGGGAATCTATAATTGTTCTACCATACCGACCGCGATGAGGTGTCATTCCCTCTTAAGGAATTGACGCGATATTTCGGTATTGAGGAATAATTCGTCAGAATTGGTGTACGATTGACAATATGTTATTTAATATAAGATTACTAGACGGGTTAAAGTGATCAGGCCTACGATGAATGATACAAAAAGAAAAGGTAAAGTTAGCTTACATTGGTTGTGTTTGACACTCGGTCGTTCGCTCGCTCGCTCGCGTGGATATTTGTTGGCGCTCGCGTTACAAGGGCCTTCGCTCTTGGCCTGGTGCGCTCGCTGGTACAATTGCTGGTAAGACGCTCGCAGGATTTTCGGCTGGTCGTGTGTATACTCGACGTGTTTACTACGACGGTACCACGCGTAGATAGAAATATGAACGGCGCGCAAGGTCGATGAATTGAGATTGATAATCACGGACCGATGATAGAAATTATACAAGTGTAAAATAAAACTTTTGTAACTCGAAAAATGGAGACGGTTCGTATGAAAGATAATCGGAGATATTCGTTAGGCTTCTGGGTTAAGACTTGATACAAGGAGTGATTCGGTTGACGGAAATATTGGTTGACGGGAGACTGAGATTGAATTTGATGAAGATTATCGGGAGACTGAGATTTAGACTTGATAGAAGACCTTGAGTCGATGGTAGTTGACGGGCGACTGGGATAGAGACTTGATAGAAGAACTTGATGTGATGGTGGTTGACGGGAGACTGGGATAGAGAATTGATAGAAGAACTTGATGTGATGGTAGTTGACGGGAAACTGGGATAGAGAATTGATAGAAGAACTTGATGTGATGGTGGTTGACGGGAGACTGGGATAGAGAATTGACAGAAGAACTTGATGTGATGGTGGTTGACGGGAGACTGGCTTGAGGAAGGAAGTCTTTCTTGATATGAAAATTAGGAGAGGTTCAGTAGTGGGAGAAGGAACCTTAGTGAGAGTGTGGTCTTTGTCATCTAGTTCTACGGGGATTGGTCATTTGGTCGTGAACATATCGGTTGATTAGCGTTATTGGTCGCGGTATGGTGTGCGAATACTTTACAGATTCGTTAGGCACGTGCGTAGCCTTATTTCAGGGCATCGGTTCTGA
>OY723387.1:14701211-14863711 GCA_963210295.1 Ophion ellenae | reverse complement strand
ATATGACATTTCACATCTGACAATTTCAACCATAACCTCCTGATGGGGTCATCTTTTGTCAAACGGCGGAGATTTATTTGTACTCCTAATATATATGAGTGATTCTTCCGAACTGATCACTTTGCAGGACAATGAAATTTATAAACAAAAATATCTCATTTTTTCATTAAAACTTTGCAATTGACTTCAGTTCTGATCGATATAATATGATTCTGTATGAAACACACTGATTTTTCAGTTTTGAGGGATTTATCATGATCCAAGAAATAGAAGAGCCAGAGGAATGATGCAAACCTCTTCCTATACAGTTTTTACCATTTATTAATATCTACTTCTCCTTTTCTTCGAATATTGATTTCTCTCCTTTTATTTCAACTTTTATTTTTCTACACGATCCTGTTTAAGCCTTTCGTATCCTCGTTCTTCGGCCTCTCCTTTTCCACGGAGCCTTTCTTCTTTCGATAGCGGAATGGCAATAATCTAAGAGAATTATTTTCATCTAACCTCATGTATATCCACACATACGTAACCAAGATGGTGTCATTCCTCTGGCACATCTATCATGCCTCTGGATTTCACATGTCGGGAGGAACGCAGAGAAATGATGCCAGAGGAATGACGATTCAAACGGGTGAGTCGGTGTCTAAAAATTCAACTTGAACAGGTACGGAGTGACTTATTTTTATTGAACAATAATACCGTTAAGAATGACCAAAGGAATGACTCCCTCGCCAGCGACACCACCTCATAACACACAAGATCTGTAGAAAAAAGCATGAGCTACGAAAATGATACGGCACACTCAGTCTCTTCGGAAAGTAGATGAAGAAGGCACTGCTCGGGCAAGCATGATCCGCTAGCGCCGGCCATCACACTATATATGAATGGATTTACAGTTTTCCAGAGGAATGATTGAGAAAAACAGTTACAAAATTTCTTTATTTATTGTGAAATACCTGCGCTCGTTATTTCTTTTATTTTTCAGGGAGAAATTGGGTGTCAAGGAATGTTTTTTTCTGATATTTTTAAATGTTCAGTACCTCTTCAGCTTGGTAGTGTATATGAAGTCTGGATTGTTACACTCCAGAGGAATAATTTTTATAGTCAAAATGCAGGGAAAAAACGATAACGATGATTTTTCTGCCAAATCTGTTCTGTAGGAAGATTTCGAAATATTTAAAACTGTTATATTCCAATAACCTACGAAGTAATCAGTTAGCATCTATTTAAACGAGTCGGATTACTTGCAAAATCGTCATTTTCGAAAAATTATAAGAATAGTAAGAGAGGGGTTAGAAAGGGAGAAAAAAGTGTTTTTTTTTTGCAGGCGTTGACGAAAACTAACGTAACTTCAATAATCTCTACTAGACTCACCGACAGTTCGAGATTGTGGGAAGTTTTGAAAATTTTATGAATGGATATTAAAGTGCAGGAACATTAATGATATTTCTCAAAAAGTGCTGCATACCAAAAATTTGCACATGGTTTTTTCACGATATGCTATTACAAATTTTACGCCCTTTTGTCGGACCTGAGCGAAGACAAATTGAAGCTCAATTTGTCCTGAAAATACTCATTTTGTTATATATTCCCTGTAAAACTCCACCTCAAAATGTTCTATGTAAGCGAAAAGTTCGCAGAGCGAGGAGTAATAAGGGAATAATTCCGTGACGTGACTCTTGTCGGTATACTATATGTATATTATATGTATATTATATATATACATATATATCGTGCTATATGCTATACATACGTGTGTGTATATATAGGCAGGATCGTATAAGTGAGGTGATATGAGATACTTGAGTAAAGAGGGAGTGGAGGTGGGTGAGTTCGAGAGGTATCTATATATATACGTAGCGTGAAGGGGGGTGGGGGTATAAAGGGAGATATGTGAGTGAGAGGGCCACCAGGACGTGAGATGGAGTAACTTGATTAAATTTCTTCCCGTCGTCGTTGCAGCTTAATCTCTACGTAGTAACTTGTGCGGGGCACGCGAGGGACACCGGTTATCCAAGTTTTTACGATCTACCCCATTCGGCAAGAGAAGTCCCCCGATTAACGTTAGGGTAGATTCTGGATTCAAATTATGGCCGGATGTGGAACCGGATATGCAGCCCGCGTGAGATTCGAGAGAACATTGAGAACAATGACGGAAGCGTAAATTTAAAAATTGTCCGAAGTCGTTAGAGAAATTCGTTCGTGTTTGTGTATAAATATAAAGACCGATTAAATTAATTTTTACACGTAATCTTGTGTTATTTTTATCAGACGTTTCCTTACATTATATTTTATCGAAAATGATGTAGGACATGCTTCCATTTAGTTGAATGAACAAAATAATTAAAACTACAATCCGAGTTCTATGTTAAAATGATTTATAACGAGTAATCGTGACGCACTATGGGCCACCGTCCACTTCCAACGAGCTCAATTGATTTTCGCAAGCAATATATACAAACAAGCTAACATCTTTCCATTATAGACAATGTACAGAGCAGATGAATTAGAAATCCATCCACTTACAGAACATTTCGTCAAAAAAGCACCACGTACTGAGCCGGCAAACAAAATTAATTTACAAACCTTCGTGTCAAATTTTAAATTTCCACAAAATTCGAGTACTAGAAAACAAGAAAGCACCATGGAGAACAATGTGTAAGCCATAATCGGAAATTTCAATGTACAGCAGAAGAGGCTACATTTTCCCAAAATCTGACTAGAAAAAACATTTGTCGAATAATTTTCAACCATATGATGATATTATAGGCAATCAGTTATGATCAACAGTGTAACACACTTGAAGAAATTGATATTCGATATTCACCTTTAAGGGGTCTTCTCACTTTAAACGCTAAAAAAGGTTATTTCCATGAATTTTTTTATAGGTATACATTATAGAAATTGATATCAAAGTTGTTACACTTAATAAATACACTGTGGAAAAACATTTTTTTTAATGATTTTAAGCCAGTATTCATAGACGAATATGTCCTAAAAAAATTGTAGGTCTGCGCTGTTGATGAAATCTCGGAGATGGATCATCCAAAACATAAAAATCGAACGGTTTTAGATTCAGTATGTTAATGGCTACAGCGCATATTATACGATTTTTGGTATATGCAAAAATAACACAATGGCAGACATTTTTCGAAAAAACAAACAAAAGTTTTTTTCACCGTTTTTTGCAAAAAAAATAGTAAATATCGAAATTTTAAAAAATCCTTGATTTGCGCTATAGATATAGTTGTAATGAATATGTGGTTAACATTTCATAGGGATCGGTTAAGTAGTTTCGAAGATTTTATCAACAAGCCGTCGAAAAACGTTGTTTCGAGAAAAACGCGTGTAAAGTTTGTTTGGTTTACATAAATACATTAAAAAAAATTTTTAATGTATTTCGAAAGTCTATTTATTGAGTGTAACAACTTTTATATCAATATCTATAATATAAACCTATTTTTAAAAATCACGAAAATAGCCTTTTTAGCGTCTAGAGTGAAAAAACCCCTCAAGGTCTTACTTTATATGTTAAAATAGTTATCTCCCCTAGATCAAGGATTAGGACTGATAAAGGATCTTCGAGTTATCAACAGAAAGCATTATCGGTGTCAATATATTTATTTATCGTATTTAGCATCATATAATCTCTCTCCGTCGCTTTTCCGAGATACCAATCTCCGTCCACGCCTCGAATATATATATGTTACAATCTTAAGTCGGCGTCGACCTTATCGCGCTCATGAACTATATGTACAGGCGATTGCTGGAAAGCAATCTTAAATGGACGCGTCCGAAAAAATGCATCTCTCTATCCGATGTCCTTTTTTTACCGAACGATCCACATAGCTTAATTTGTTTTTTCATATTATCGATATTTGTTTAATGCAAGACACAGGATTTCATCGCAACGAACCCCAATCCTTGTTGCATTTCAAGACTTTCAAAAACCACGTGATATCTCTTATTGAAAGTAAGATGAATAATGTCTGTTCAAACGACCAATTTGACCATGAAATTGCGAAATAGAAAAATAACGGCGAAAAAATTAACACATTTTTTTGGTAGACACATTTATACTTCGAGGGTCTGCACATTTTTTCAACGTATAACAACTGTGAGTAATTCATTACATGTAATTTTCATACAAAAACTTACAAGTTCGCGTACAGTTGGATTTTTTAATCGCAGCTCTTCCATGCACTTTTTTCATTTCTATGTTGTATAGCAGGATAACTTATAGGACACGACAGTCGTCCTCGTGAGTTACGGAAGTGTCCCGTCGTCTTATTATGAAACATCGCCGCACAAAAGTTTTGCCGTTTCATTGCGCGTAAATCATCGTCGCGTTCTTACTCACGTAGATCCTTAATTGTTCTTGTCCTTTTTTTCAATTATGATTAGCAATGGCGTTCGACTATCGAGAAAAAAATATCTTAAGTGTTAAATCCTTTATCTTGACCCTGAACAAAAAAAATGCCCTGCACCCTTAACAATCCAACGCGAAAAGTTGGAACGTTTCCCGGTATAATCCGATAACTCTAAAAAGCTTTTTCTGCAATTCCGTATACATATAATGAAAGTTCTAACAACTACGAAACTTTCAAGCGAGATTCATTCTTCGTAAACGCCCATAGTTGTAGAAACATGTACCGTTCGGATCGAACGCGTCTCATCTTGCGTAGGATTTGCTGTACACGACATGCAGACACACACACACACACAGACACACACACACACACACACACGCGCGCACGCACGCACGCACGCACGCACGCACGCGCACGCACACACACACGCGCACACACACGCGCACACACACGCACACACACACACATACTTCAGAAACAATATTTTTAGGCCCATCCTTCCCCTTTATCTAGAAGAATACATTAGCAAATTATTTTACGTGTTCAACATCGACGAAAAACGGCATCGTTCGAACTTCCCGGATAAACTCGAACATTGTGCTCGTTCTAAAAAACCGAAAAATTCGGAACAATTATCGTCGTTGAGAACGAATATAAAAAAGCTTTGGTCGGTCGATCGGTCGGGAGAGGGGGGAGGGGTATATTCGCAGCCGATGGTTATGGAAGAATAATCCCAAAAGATAATGATAATTAAAAAGGCAATGAAAATGAATCGAAAAATTAATACGATTCTCCTTTCAGCGTGATCGTTCAAAGTAAATCCGTCTCTATGATCATTTGAGACGTTCTCATCGTCGTTACTGGATTGAAGAAGTGGTGTTGGTCAGAACGGAAACTATGATCTCTTGAGCGGATTCGAGCCGGCGGGACTCGAGGGTGAATACAGGCCTAATTTGAGACCAAGCTCTTTGGGCTTTCTCGACGAGTTTCGTACGGGAAATGGACTGAAGAGTAATTTCGGACTCGGCGTCCTCTCGAGACAAGTAGCTGTTCGGCTTGACGTACCGTCCAATGGCCCGAGGCTCAAAGAAGCCTTGCGGAAATTCATCGCTTCCCTCGACGTCGTGGACGCCGTTTCCGGGTACTTAACGAGTTGGTTATTTTTTTCGGAAATAACCGGATGCGAGACGGGTCTCATGGAAGCCTTGTCAAGACCCTTCGTAATTTCTGTGACGTACTGATGGCTGGTCGAACCACTGAATTTACGCTCGTCGTACGTCTGATAATTAGGCAAGAGAGAGTGGGAATTTTTGCGTCCGAGGGACAAATAGGAGACGGCATCAGCGTTGTCCTCGTCAATACTGTAGGATTTCTCATAATCCGTTGTGTTCTTTGCGTATAAATAATTCTGAGGTGATATCGGATCGTACTTTCGAGCGTACAGATCGCTCTGACTGTAGGAACAATTGAGAGGCGAGACCATAGTTTTTTCCAAGTTTATCTCCGCCTCGAGACGTCTGAGCGAGACCGAAGGCTCGTTCGAGTAGTATGATGCGCCGCGATCAAAATTCACCAACGGCGTTTGATAGGGCTCCAGCGAGAGCTCGTCGTCTCTCAAGACATTAGAGGTCTCGTTTTCGTCGTCATCGTCGTATCGCACCCGAAACTCCAACGTTTCCTTGGACAATATGGATCTCGTATTGCCACCGAGGTCATAGAGCCTCGAGGGCGTTGTTGGATCGTCGCGGAATTCGAAGTGATCGTCGATTGTAGATTTTTCGTAGGAACGCGCCGAGTAAGGATTACTTGGAGTTTTGCGGGGTGAAATACGTGATTTAAAATCGTACGTTGTGAACGCCTCGTATGGGCTCTTCATCGGTGATCTTTCAAATGTACTTTCCGGCTTGACTGAATAGTCCGGCGAGGATGGCCGTATTTCGGGATACGCGAGACATTCAGAGGCGTAAGATATCGGTGATATGATTTTCTGGGGAACTACGGCGGTCGAGGACGGGAATATTTCGCCGGACGATATTTTTTCGAGTTTCTCGAGTTCTCGATAAATATCAATGTCGCTCGTCGGTGACACACCGCGGAGTCTGTACTTTGCTGATTTGCCAAACTTCATCATCTTATCGTCGCCGTACTGCGAAATGTGTTCGACACTTAACGCCGCTTCTTGAGCGGAATCGAGATCGATCTTCATCTCGACCGAACCGTTGGACGACGGATACGAGAAAACATTGGTAGAGATGCTGGAAATGTCGAGAGCCTCGATTTCACTTGGATTCTTACACGAGGAGGCATCCTCGCGATTCCCAACCGCACAAATTGGCGAATCCTCTTCGTAGTTCGCCAGCAACTTGGAAAGTTCCTCGTTGATCTGTCGATCTATAAGAGCCTCCCGAGTGTCCAAATAATCGCCTGATATGACATTCTCGGTGGCCAGGGGGTCGACGATCTCCGAGTCGTCGATCAACGACAATTTAGACAACTCGTCGTTTATCTTAGCGTCGAACTCGGAACCGCTCCCCGTAGTCATCTGATCGAAATCCTTGAAATTTATTCTCGCCAATTCCTCGCTTATCTCGTGCTCGTTTAGACCCATTTTTTCTAATATGGGACTAAATATCTTGGATATTTCCTCGTTTATCGGACTTATCGTGATCTCCTTGGATATTTCCTCGAGATCGGGCATACGTTTTTTCGCCTGGCACGTTAAAATTTTGTGCAATATCACTGAGTTCTCTTGTATTATTTTCAAGGCGCGATCGCTGCTTCGTCGGCCACTGTCGCGGCCAGCTCTCGGCTTGACTTTCGTCCATACGCCCAATTTCGACTCCGAATCGTCGTCCGGTTCACCGTTGCTCTGCTTCCTCGCGTAACTCTTGAGTATACTGTCGCTTTCCTCGTTGAGATTGACCTTTGGCTCTACGTCGTAAGGTTTTCTGGTATCCGCGAAAACATTTATACGCGGTGGATCCAAGCGATCGCGCAAAAATTCACTCGCCGAATCACTGAAATTGTCCTGACGTCGAGCCTCCAGATTCTTCAAGTCCTCCCATACGTAGCCAGTTTTTCTCGTCAGCATGCTCGTGTTGGTTTTGCCGTCGTTCAATTTTTTCTCCTCAAGATGTTTGATGTCTTGTAGAATATCGCTTGATCTCTTTTTTTGCGCGTCAACGAGCATTTCGTCGGACGATGGCGAAGTTTTGAGATTGTTGAATCTCTTCTCGAGGCTGCTGCAACTTCTCTCGAACGGTTTTAAATTGCCTCTCGGAGCCAACGTGTAGCCATTGTCATCGCGTTTGTTCGTTGCGAGACCCTTGAAAGAGGCACCTTTGTCGAGAAACATTGGGCGATTTGTCTCGTACCTGTCACCTGGTAGAGGCGAAACGATGTCAGTTTCTATATTGTGTTCCTGGATCTCCTCGACCTCTTTGATCGTCGTCTTCTTGCTTCTGTAGCCCGTGAGTTCGAGATCCTCTTTATAATGATGGGTCGTCGTTGTTCTCTCGGTCTTCGTTCCATCGCATGGCAAACTCGACAAGGTCTCCGCCAATTCTTTCTCGAACGGTCTACCTGAATCGTACTCGTCGCCACTTTTCGTACCTTTACCGATCTCGTTACTTCTCGTAATTCCCAAGGATCCACCGCTCCCATTTTTCGAGACGCTAGTCGCGTTCCGCCCTCTCGTGAATTTCTGTTCCGGCGAAGTCTCGTCGCTGTTGCTGTTTGCGCTGTGCTTTCCCGTCGTGCCATAGGGCGACCCAGTCTTTTGATTCGGATTTACTATAGGATAGAACGGCGACGTTGCCGAACAAATGTCCATCGGCGATTCCGACAAATTCTCCTGTCCCTCGACGTAACTTGTTCTGAACTTTATAGAATTGGCACTCACGGGAGATTGAAGCTCCGAACTGAATGATCTCTCGGAAGACTTGTTCGCCTTTCCAGGACTGCAGGATTCGCTAGAGCTGCTTATCACAAATTTCGGACTTATCTCGGATTTGTTCTTCAACGAGTCCGTACTTATGGGTGTCGAAGGACTCGACTTTTCCAAGGATGGCCTAGTGACGTCCGATCTCGTGTCCAACTTTGTTCTGTCGTTCATACAACCCTTCGATTCCATTGACCGAAGGGTTAAAGTCTTAGAGCTCGAGCCCAACGACGAGCGCTCAGACAACGGCAAAGTCCTTGAATCCGCCGTTCCACTCCTTGGACTCGTAGTCAGACTCGAATGTCTCGAATCCGGACCCATCGTCTCGCCAGAACTGAATGACTTTCCGCTTTCCGGTGTCTTCGGGCTCTTCTTCTTGTCCTCGGGAAACATCGTCGACTGGGAATCTTGATAAACGTAATTGGAACTCACGTTAGATGAACTGCCTCCGTTGACGCTTGGACTGAGATGCATAACAGATTCTTCATCGTGTGTCGAATTCACTTTTCCTCCGATTGCATGCGAATTCAATGATTTGGTAGAAATTGCATCAACTGTCCTCCCGATATTGTAATGTAAGCTGACAACTTGGGCTACGTTGTTTTTCGAGCTTCCGACCAAAGACGCGTCTGAGCACACTGCCTCAATGACCTTCGAGTCATTGGTAAAATTTGCAGGTGCGTCTTTACTTATGTCCGTGTAGTCAGCATTGTCATCTGATCTTTTGATGGTGTCAAACCGCGCTAAAGTGTCAGTAATTCTTTTATCAATACTCATCGACCGACCGTAAGTCAAACTGGTATCTGTATTGGACAGCTCGTAACAAGGGCTCGTTTCATTGTCATTGTCCGATCGGACGTGTCTCGTGAACAACGTTGATGTATCCGTTGGGTTCGACGTGCCAATAACACCAACCGATCCAAAACTCGTTTCATCGTTATCGCTCGAGCCAACGCCGAACGTCCCAGCACCCGTGCTCGATATCCTCACCTTTTCGGCCGCAGATGATATTTCAGCAGTTCTACTGAGTTTATCGTTAACGGTAGACAGTGATATCGGCAAATGACCGATCACGTAAGATCTTGAACAATACTTTGAGTCATCCATATGCGTTTGATCCGTCCTATCGGATAAATTTTCGTGCTTGGAACAATCCGGGACTACCGGATCCGTTGATTTTAGGCTCGTTCTCTCTTGAGCTCCAGGCTCGATTGACTGATAATTAATAATAGGATGGCTTAATTCAGGAGTTTTCTTCATCGGTGTACGTTCGTCATTAGAGGACGGATGGATCCGGAAGAGGTCAGTTGTCGTGTCCAAACTCGAAGCGGTATTGTCGCTTCCAACGGCGCAAACTTCTTGCAGCCCGATTTCACGATATTTGTCCACCAATGGAACGATTGGGGTCGACAATTTGTCACTGACTCCGGATTTATCAGAGTCAATTAAAAAACCGTATCTATCTAACGGTTCGAAAGTTTTTTCCGAAACGTGAGAGTCATCTTGTCGCAGTTCTTCGTTGTTGGCAATAATGAATGGGGCGTTGCAATTTCTGTCAGCTGTTATCGATGATTCACAAAACTTGTCGTTTCTGAGAATTAGATTGTCGATTCCGCTATCGGACTCGATCTCAGACTCGTTCCTCTTCAGAGCCATGGACACCGGGTGATTGTTCAGCGCTGAATTATGATCCTCACTGGCCGATAACCTTCTTATCTGGTCGGTTATCATCGCGATTGATGCAGAGGTTTCGCCGACCTCCAACAACTGTCGGGAACTAGGCTCGGTATCGTTTTCGGCGCCTTTGACATCAAGATACGTGGTATCAAGTTTTACAGTTGTTTTATTTTTGTTCGAATTTTGATGCAACGTCGTGCTACCGGTGATGGGCGATGCACCGGGACGCGGGCTCTTCTCGTCGTCGGTCGCCATGACATAACAGTCGGAAGTTGAAGTTGGCTCTTCGCTGTCGACGTCGCTCAAGCGATCGGGCTCATCGCACAATTCAGTGGATGTGCTGTCACTGTCACTGTCATTGCCGTTGCCGTGTTTCGGCGATGTCAGAGTCGACGACATCATTTCAGGTGTACTGACCACGTACGACGATGATCCGATCTCATCTCCCGCTGCAACGAGATGAAAAAAGAGCATCTACAAGCTGGATCGATAAGTACGTGTAGAAACACACTCTTAAAAGTTTCACTTGCTATACGCGCGACCGTGAAACTTTCCGGATATCGCAGAAGATCTCTATGGAAGAAGAATATAATGTTTCGGTAATTCGAAAATATCGGCTCTGTATGTCGCGAATCGACAGAGCGAATGGGAAAAAATGTATCGAAAGGTGTTATCGAATGAATTTTATCGGAAGACTACCGAACAAGGCGGAACAGGTGGCACTGTGGCCGATCCTATATGTGGGTCGAACGGAAAGCGGATGTTGACCCCCAAAGCCACACCTGCGTCAATACTTGCAACTGTCGGCATCCAACAGATGTTGGCATGTATTCCAAATTTGTAGACAACTGGACGAGAGAGGATAAGAAAGAAGATCGATAATCGACAACATAGGGACCTAAAGGTTTTACCGACCCCGGAGGGCAGAGAATTATTTTATTGGTTCGTGATACCAGAAGAAAACTGCAACAACTTTGTACCGTCGGTACATCTGCATGAATTTTTATGCCGACGGCCGAGGCGGCGTGCTTATTGCGTTAATAAAAGGCGCAGAGCGATTATCTGTAGCCAATACTAGTGAGAATCCCAGCTCCAGTATAGTAGTACTTCTAAGGAGGGTGCACGGCAATGGTCTACCAATAATCGGTGAACATTTTCGGGATATTTCTGCGATATATCGCCTTAATCGGTCCACTTCTATCTGCGATCTTTGAGACATCAAGCATTCATATTTATTTGACTTTACTCTTCTATCCGACTCTACACTCCAAACGGCAAATAATAAGAACTAAAATGATGATGGGCTTTATTACCGTCCGAATCATCCTTCGACTTTTTCGCATCCTTCCATTGCAGCGTCACACCCTGTTTGTCCCTGCGGCTTCCTTGTAACCTCGCGGGGTTCAGGGTAGCCGTGGCTCTCGGCTTGGGTGGTATAGAGCCGGGTGGTGGGCCAAGCTGACGAGTTTTGACGCTTACAAGCGCACTCTTCCCAACCAGAAGATGATTCATCGCTTGGGAAGTCGAGCTCGGTACCATGGATTGTCTGGCACAAGCAGCTGTACCAATGAAACAATGTGATTAATCGTGGATAGTACTTTAGGACAATGGCATGAAATTTACACTTTTGTATCCGAATTTGACTATTGCTTTTCTCAACAACCGTTATTTCATTTAATTTCTGATACATCAGTTTGTGAATGACTGCGATGTTTACAAGATCTTGGGAGAGATACGGAGGTTCATTACTCTTTCTTTTTACTGTTATTTGGTAATACCTGAGAGTATTATGTGAGCTTGACGTTGCCGTTCCCGCAACTTTGCGTATTGATGCTTCAACGTACTTATGTCTAACGCTAGCCTCTCTCTGTCACTTGTTGGGCCTATCGTCTGCAAGGCACTCGATGACGCGTTCGATCGATCTATGAAAAAATTATTTCAATTTTGAGGGTGCGGGGGACAAAGTACACTATTTTTAGTGACTTTATTAAAGTTGCATCCGATAATACATTATTTCAAAGTTTCCTAACGGGCTTGTGTTACTTGGGAAATACATGAGACTTTTCGGCTATCCTTTTTGACGGTTTCAGCGCATTCAGACAATTACTCAACGCGATAACCCACGCCAATTTAAATATCGCAATCATTATAAGCGCATCAGCTGGAAAAAAACATTCACACTCTTTTCCGTTTGTTATCTGAAATAGTTTCATTTCAGAAAAAAGAATTGCGAATGCGAAAATCCAAAGACACCAATGGTAGAACAAAAGTTGGCCGAAAGCTTGTCATCTAGATACCATAATACGATGGTATTAGTTCTTCATCTTTTCCGCAGGCAATAACGCCCCAATTTCGTAAGAAATTTCAATGGGACAAGCAAGTTGTAGTGAAATTGTAATGAAAGGCAGGCAACATATAGAAAAATTGTACTGTTCCACCGTGCCTCATATGTGCCCACGTTTTCAATAGACATATCGTATACATCTGGTCAGCAGTGGGAAGCAGGATTTGCAAAAGCGATTTCAAAAAATGAAAAACCTTTCTTAAAGCGCTGAGGAACCCCAAATATGGCAGCCGCAACAGCCAATCTCTCTTCCTCCTCGGTGTCCGTGTCCTCGTCGTCACTCAATCTTCGCGTCCATGGAGTTATGTTATAACGATGCTTCTCACGAAGATCCGTAACTCCGTATAACGGTCCCATATTTACAATAGTCTGGTACCAAAAAACGCGCCACGTTGCAACGATAAAAAACGAGCAGTGCAAAATTTCGCAAAATACCAACACGTGTGATCATTCACGTTCGATTTGAAAAATATGAAAGAGGTACTGTATAAAAGTGGCTTAGGCTGACCTTGATGAGATTATTAACATCCGTGAACTCCAGCATTTCTCTTGTTAGCACACCCATAATACTGTAGAATTCGTCGGCTGACGTGACCGTCATTATACGACTGTTGAAAAAACAAATTATGGCAAATATTTGTGATACAAGTACTGAATGAATGTACGAAAAATTAGTCGTTGTGTAATATACGTACTCCGATATTCCTTCCCAAATTGCGAGGGCAGTTCTGAGAAGAACCTCGTCACCCTCGAGAAATATCAAGTCCCAGACACGTAGAACCGCTTCTTGTGGTAAACAGTGACAGAAGAGAGTGAGAAACCATTGCATTGTAAAAACATTGGTCAACGGTGGCTCGTAGCTGCTTCCTGAAATCGCCACAACAATTTTATCAAACAATGGTCATCTTTCTTTATTAAAAAACGGGTAAAAAACGTTAAACCATAAAAGAATTCCGAAGAAAAAATTGATCCTATGGTTTGAATCGTGTAGACCAACCTGTGGCTCTGTCTTTGGCATCGCTCTGCAAGGCTTCAAGGTGTCTCGACAACTTTGGCAATCTCATTCTGAGCAAATCACGGAAGACGGCCATGTCTATGGACAAACCGCGAAGATTGTCGGCGAAATATCCCTCCGGTAGGACTCCCTCGATCAAATAGATCATGACTTTAACCGCGGACGCTTCGGCGCGATCAGTAACCTGGAGAACGAGAGCTGCCAGCACATTCAGACCCTGGCAATAACCAACCGATTTGTTCCATCGTGCAAATCCAAGTAGTACACGGCGCAATACCGCCTGATTGTCGCGCCCGGCTGCACCACAGAATAAGCTGCAACCGGTTCTGTGAAGGTCCTGCGAACATTTACGATTTATCGATAGTTTTAGATACGAGGTCGGGCAATTTATAGGGAGCCGAGCACTGATCAATTTCAGCTTCTGTCAGAATTAGTGCACGAAAGAAATATAGTTATGGCACGCGGGCGATAAGAGTACGCAGTTACGCTACTGACGAAACGGTTTGCTAATTGGAGCTAACTTCTGTTGTGTTTTGACCACCTAATAGCGTAGGGGTTTGTGACAAAAAAAAATATTCAAAGTCCAATAAAACGGAGAGGCCAGGTAAGTTTGAAATTATGGATGCAATTTCTTATTTGTTTTTGACATTTTCAAAGCATTACAAGTACGAAACACAATTCATTTTCTTCGAAAACAACTATTATTTTCGTACGCCGGTTTACTAAGGTTATTGTTCAAAATGAAAGTAATTTCGCATCTCATCAATAAATGGCAGTAAGAGTTATGTTTGTATAGAATGTGCAGGTCGTATAAGACTACGCAGTACTCAGGTGTGTAGAAGTACGCGCGTACAAATAATAATTTGACTGTTGTCAAATTATTATTTTTTTACAAGTATACAACGTATACAAAGAAGTATATAATTATATATTTTTTAAATATGATGATCCAGAATAACCAAGTATGACCTCAGAAAAAGTGTCATAGGTTTCGAGATATGTACGAGTCATAGTTTCGAGATAAGTACAAATACAGATCAATGGAGTAATTTCAAAAGAATCTCTTTTTGTAATAAAATATCGATATTGTTCGTTACAGTAAGAAAAAGTCCTACGCGTTGCGTCTGTTTTAAATCTGGACTAATTGGTCCCATTTTTAAGATATGTTGCGAGCTCAGCGTCGTGCGTTTATTATGCCGCTATCAATCAAACTGAGTAATGAAACTTCAAAAGAGCTGACAATGTAAATATTCATGGTTATTGTGGGAAGCACGAGAAAAACCGAACCGGAAAATATCCGTATTGGCAGCTGTGATCTGTCAAATATTGCCTTAAGTTAGAGATTTTCACGAGTTTCAAAAAAGTGCGAGCATCTCGAAAACTATGACACTTTGATTGAGGTCACATTTGGTTATTCTGGATCATCATGAGCCCGCCCTGTCAACACGAGCAATTTTATTGTTGGTTTTTGAGACACCCTGTATGGTACATTGTGTATATAGACCCTTGGACAAAAGTATAAAGCACCCTGTAATTTTTCTATCCGGACAAAAAATCGCATATCTCGGCGAAAAAAAAATCGTAAACCAATTTACCAAACGGCGTTTTGAAGAGAATAAAATCAGCTCTATTTTTCTTTTTTGCGATTTCTTTTCCACCCGGTACGTCATTTTGAAAATGCCGTTTTCCACGATTTTCGCACTTTGCGGAGTCGCGTGCTGGACTTAGAAAAAATAGTAATCTCATCATGTAGTAATAAGATCTTTAAAAAGAAAACCGTTAGCTTTAGTTTCGTATAAAAAAAAAATTGCGATTTTTTTTCGCAGAGTAATTTACTTTTTTCATGGCCGGTTTCCAAAAAGCCGGCATCGTGCGGCGTAACTTGAAAACGAAAAAAGTTGTATCTTGTTATTTTGGGGTCACTAATTTTTTTTTTCATTTTTTTCCAATCTCTGTTCGTATCGCTGGTTTCGGTTGATAGTCGACCATTTGTCTCATTAATTTATTGCCGTTACTTTGAAACAAAGATGTTTTAATGAAAACATCACGAGGAGAAAATATACATAATTTAATTTGTAGGTCGTATGAATCAAATGACTTTGTGAGCTTATATGGAGTTGAACGAATGAAAACTGTCAGTCAGTCAAATCGAACTCGCACATCGCAAACATTTCACCAACTTCGATATTTCGACCTGGGACTTCCCTTGTTTGTGATTGAGTTGAATTTTTACCCTTCTTTCGTATGAAAGCTCCCTACTTTTTAACATTTTCGAAAACAAAGAATAGCGCTCAACTGGTGAAATCGGAGAAAAGGGCTCCTCCACTCTCACAAGGAAACGTTGCGAGGTCGATGTCACCGATTTCGATTAAATTTGGCTTGCTTGTAGAATGGGTAAAAATAGGCGACACGTATTTTTTTTATATGCGCGGAACCCGATTTTCAAGCGTTGAAACGCACCCCCGAAAATTGCGGTGTATTTCGTTTTTCCTCGATAACGTTTTAACGGTACGAGATGTGAAAAAATTCAAATTGCAACAATGTTTATTTTTTCATGTCCTCCTCTCGAAGGGCAAACGTTCAAAGTTCTTACCGTGCGACATGGATGAAAATTTGTACAAATAAAAATGGTTTACAAAGAAAGTACAATCAGTCAAAATAGTCGATACAAATTTTCTCGTTTTGGCGGAACGACACTCTTAAGGGGTCAACGCATCCTTAAAAACTTTGTTCTTTCTATAGCTCGTAAACGGGCGGAAATAAAAATAAAGTTCGAAGGGAAAAAATGTTGTATTCTTCGATCACTAGATGTTCATAATGAGTACAGCAACAAATGGCGTGTTGTTTATTGCAATAATTCGTGAATTACTTGTGAAAAAGCACTCTTTAGTTTTCCACTAATTTTCTTTTCTTTCATCAAATTAAATTCATGAAGCAGCCGCAATAGAAGATGACAGTAAAGGAGATTGGCACGGACAACGATACCTAGATCGAAAAATTGATGAAAATGTATGTACCCAAGATGTAGAAGAACTGAATTGTGAATACAAGACAAGTGCTGTAGATTACTGAAGATCCGGGGCCAATGGGAATAGAAAGTTATCATCTGTTCAAACGAAATTCAAAAAAGTGAAATCAGAGCCGCAGTTACGCCGGTGGGCCCATAGTATAAATAAGGGTGGCACCTACAAAGAAAAGTTAACAAAAATAGCGTACTACACGTTAAACAATTTTAAAGATGCATTGGACAAAAGGCTGCCTGTCCATGATATAGATATTCGACGATGGGCCTTACGTGCACAAGAAATTGTAGAAATGCCAGCCGTAAATTTTCAAGCATCCGCTTCTTGGCTAAGGACATTCAAAAACCAACATGGAATTGTGTCACGGAAGATTACTAAATATGTAACAAAACAACAATTATTAGACGCTGATACACTTCAAAACAAAGCTATCGAATTTATAGAAATAGTGAAAGTCAACATAGCGAACGTTGACGCTGAAAACACATTTCATTCTGATCAGAGTGGATTCAATTTAGAGCTACATACAGGCCGCACATTGGCGAAAGAAGGGCAGAAATCCGTTGAGACAGTAGTGCAATCGAAAACATCAACAACACTCAGTTATACTATGCAGCCTTCGAATTCTGCGAGTGGCAAGCTTTTGGCGCGTATGTTGATCGTTTTAAACGGATCTACTGGCAAATTTGGTCCTCGAGTGGAACAAACTATGTTCAGAGCCGAAAATGTATTTCTATTGGCTTCGAAATCTGGAAAATTGACGACTAATCATTTCAAGCGTTGGTTCCAAGAAGTATACATTGGCAATACGGGTCCAAAATCGGTGATACTTCTGGATTCTTGGAGTGGTCAATGTCCAACTGCATTTGGAGAAATGGATGTGCAAGGGAAAGATATTAAAGTTTCAACCATTCCAGCAGGAAAATATATTGCACCAGTTTCGTTAGTTCTGTAGACAATTAGTTCATATGATAATTAGTAATTCCTGCAGGTACAACTGGACTGATACAGCCCCTTGGTGTTTATGGCTTCCGTGTATGGAAAACCTCGTCAAACACTTTTCTGACGCAGTAATATTATACAATTACGATGTCAATCTGCATTTGAGAGACAATATTGTTAAGTTACAATCTCTTACACACGACCAGTTTTCTTCTCCACGGTTTACAAACCTTTTCAAATATGCGTTGTACAAAAGCGGTTACGAAGAAGAAAGACCACCAAACTTCGAAAACCTGGTAGAATTTTGCTTTTCACAAAATGTACCGATATGCGGTATATGCGGCGAAGCAGCTCTTATGCGTGGTGTAAGAAATCTCTTTGTTTCAAACACTTTTATCACGACTATCATTATTGTAATAACTATAATCCATAAAAAACAGAGTTTAAACGTTTCCTAAATAAGTGAGCGTGAAAACATTTTTCCGATTATGTTGTAATCTTCAAAGACAGTACGTGTCGGGGGAGAATTTCTTCGTAAATATACAATTGTAATCCAGTTGCTCACGGAAGCACGAAGTCAGTCCGTGATTGCGAGCCTTGCCTGTGCCCATATTAGTGGAAAACTGAAGTGTGATTTTTCACCAGTAATTTACCAATTATTGCAATAAACAACACGCCATTTGTTGCTGTACTCATCATTATCATCATGAACGTCTAGTAGTCGAAGAATACAACATTTTCTCCCTTCGAACGTTATTTTTATTTTAGCCCGTTCACGAGCTATAGAAAGAACAAAGTTTTTGAGGGTGCGTTGACCCCTTAAGAGTGTCGTTTCACCAAAACGAGCAAATGTGTATCGACTATTTTGACTGATTGTACTTTCTTTGTAACCCATTTTTATTTCTACAAATGTTCGTCTATGCCACACGGTAATAACTTAGAACGTTTGCCTTTCGAGCGGGGGGCCGTTTGAGGGGGAGGGGCGGAGTGTTACAAATATGCAATTGCGTCATAACACGAACATATATTGACGTGAATTTAGACCGAAATGCCAAAAGGCTAGCTAGTTTGATTATACGCTGCTCTTGGCTACAAAAATCGAAGGGCAGTTTCAACCCCTTAATTGTGAGATATCGGAAAAAGAAAAAAATCCTTATCCACACTTTTCCATTCTCTACATGTATGCAAATTAAATTTAATCCAATCGATCAAAAATTCTCGCAGATACGTTTGAAAAATTTACATTTTTGCAATAAAAAATATGGAATTTGTTGCTACCTGCATCGTTCTCATCTCCAATGTATAGTACACGAAAAATCAAACATTGTTGCAATTTGAATTTTTTTGATATCTCGTATCGTTAAAACGTTATCGACGAAATCGAAAAACACCAGAATTTTTCAGGGTGCTTTTCAACCCTTAAAAATCGTGTTCCGCCGATATAAAAAAAATACGTGTCGCCTATTTTTACCCATCCTACAAGTATATCAAATTTAATCGAAATCGGAGACATGGACCTCGCAACGTTTCCTTGTCAGATTAGCAAATGAAGACTGGTAAAAGTTTTTGTCGAAATTTAACAAACGCACATGTTTAGCGTTTTTACGATCCAACTGTTTTGCAATTCGCCAAAAGAGGTTTTCTATTTTTTCATTTTATATTTGATTTTGCCATCTTAGCTTTAGTTCTACGCAATTGTAATAGCTTTATGTACTTTTTAAAATATCAATATTTTATAGGGGTGCCTAATACTTGTGGCCAAGGGTGTATGTACCTTTTCTCCTCGTGATATTTCCATTAAAACATCTTTGTTTCAAAGTAACGGCAATGAATTAATGAGGCAAATCGTCGACTATCAACAGAAACCAGCGATACCAAGAAAGTTGGGGAAAAAATCTTTAAAAAATGTAGTGACTCCAAAATAACAAAATACAACTTTTTAGTCCTGAGACTGAATATTCCAAATCTCATAGTTTTCAAGTTACGCCGCACGATGCCGGCTTTTCGAAGCCCTGCCATTTTTTTTCAAGCAACAACTAAATTAATCTGCGAAAAAAATCGCAATTTTTTTTTTTCAAATGAAACTAAAGCTAACGGTTTCCTTCTCAAAGATCTTATGACTTAATGGTGAGATTACTATTTTTTTAAATCCACCACGCGATTCTGTAATGTGCGAAAATCGTGAAAAACTAGCATTTTCAAAATGACGTGCTGGGTACAAAAAAGTCGCAAAAATAAAAATAAAACAGCAAAATGAAGCCGATTTAATCTTATTCAAAGCGCCGTTTGGTAAATTGGGTTATGATTCTTTTCTCCGAGATATTCGTTTTTTTGTCCGAATAGAAAAATTACAGGGTGCTTTATACTTTTGGCCAAGGGTATATATATAATATATACCCTTATATATATATATATATATATATATATATATATATATATATATATATATATATATATATATATGTGGTATATATGTAGTATTTTGTATATATTTTTTCACAAGTCTACAAGGATACAAAGAAATATACGAAAAGCCAATATGTGAGAACTGGATCGAGTGTTCGTAGTGATGGCATGAGAAAGCACCCCTCATACAAATGGGGGCAACTTTATTTACGATTTATGTATCGATTGATGTTTGCGTACTCTTATCGACCCCCGTACGATTATTAAACGCCCGTATGTCTAAGAGTTTGCAAATCCCGTTTTGTAGTTTTTAGATTGTCATTTAAAAAAAAATAAAGTTTCCTATTTGTCGCTCATAATTTGATTGGAATGCCAGATATTTTTATAATTAAAACGAAAACTGATTCGTAAAATGTATTTGTTTGTTTTTTTCACCGCTTCGAAGCTTAGGTGCGTACTCCTATACCACCTTGCCCTACTTCAAGGGCGCACTTAGGATCTGAGGTAGGGGGGGGGGCAACTCATATTAGTTTCGTGGAAGAGGGGAGACAGGTAATAGACTTAATTTTTTCTTCTAGGGGGAGACAGCCCCCCGCCTCCCCCCCCCCGGGTACGTTCATGCCCTACTTGAATGGGTGTCGGCTTAACCGTGCACTGATTTTGATGAAATTTTGCGTGTTTGTAGAGTGGATCAAAATAGTCGACACATACTTTTTTCTACATCGGAACCCTATTTTCAAGAAGTGAACCCTTCAAAATCGTGGTTGTTTTACGTTTTCCGGCGTTAACTGTTTAACGGAACCATATATAAAGAAATTTCAAATGGCATAAATGTTTTTCAAGTACTATAGAATGATTACGAGAACGGTGCAGATAACAACGAATTTCATATTGTTAGCTGTAAAAATGCATTTTTTTAATGCGTATCTACGGAAATGCTCATCTGATTGTTAGTGGGATGTAAACGTGCATTTGTGTGGAGGATGGAAAAGTAACGGATACGTGCTTCTTCTTTTTTCCATATATCTCGCAATTATGAAGCTTGAAACCACCCTTCGATTTTTGAACCAATATCGACTTATAATCAAGTAACGTTTTGTGACACCCGGTCAAATTCATATCGATACAAGCCTATGCGATTGTTCGATTAAATATTTATGTTATATACACTCCCTGCAGGCATCACCTCCCTCTAGCAAGAAAAATTCCCAAGGTGTGCCGTTCTCCGATTTCGAAAAAACTTCGTAGATTTGTAAAGTGCGTAAAAATATTCGAAACGAATTTTGTTGTTTCGGCAGAACGCCATTCTTATGGAGACAAGCGCACCCTCGAAAATTTGTGGATTTTTTTTGGTTATAACTTGTGAACGGGGTGAGATAGAAATAAAGTTAAAATGGCGAAAATTTTGTATTCTTCGATTACTATGCATTCAGGATAATACATTTCACGAAATGTACAACAACAAATTGCCTATTATTTATTGCAGTGTTTTTTGCATGCGTACCTACAAAGATTTTCGTTACACTGGAATACAACTTCGTATATGCGTAGAGGGTGTAATATGTAAGGATTTGCAATACCTGGCTGACTTCGCGTTTCTGGAAACAGCTGAATGAGTCGTAGAATTAGGAAAAATTCTCCCCTCGTTCGCAGAATAAAAGATTTTCGATAAAATGTTGTAGTACGTACTTATTCATTTAACTAATGGTTTAACTATATTTTTATGGATTCTACTTATTATGATAACGATAGGCCTGTTTAGGTTAGGTGAATAAATGCACGCTTTGCTGATATCTAATTGCGATGTATTTTTGCGTGATCGCTCCAGTTCGCCATCTTGAGACGACTGCCCTCTCTTTTTATGGTTCGCCTACGGTGGCGCTCGGGCACATCCGAAACTATCGAATAATACCGAACACTCTGCCCCCTTGAAACGACTGCTTTCAATAATACATGTTCGGTTCATTCTTCTCTGGCTCGATATAAACACATGGAATAATTAAAGTAATGAGTAGTCAACATTATTGCGATAGAACATAAATATGTAAATGTAAGAGACAATACCTAATAAATAAACTCATATAGAGATGCTTGTGGACATCACGAAACTTTGAAAAGGATCTGATCACTGTTCAGATTGCGAATACCTCAGTTGCCCTTCGATTGGCAGGCAGCATAGCTTACGTACAGAAGGCTTGAAGACTCAGTTTGCCGTGCGTACAGACGCAACTCGTGTCGCCGAATCGGACCCCGGATGCAGTTCGGTGATTCTTCCCATCATCCACTGCAACGGTGGTACATTGTCCTCCATAAGGAGGACCGAGTCGTCGATTTTGAGGGCGCCCTTTCCGGTAAAGCATTTGTCCAGGCGCTGCAGCTCCTGCAGGTACTCCTGGTGCCAACGTTTCCAGAAGTGTTATCGGAGTAAAGTACAAGTGTTTCTTTACGGCCTTAATCGCAGCTTCCCAAAGCCCGCCAAAATTCGTTGACCTTAGTGAGATGTAACTCCACTTGATCTGTTGTTTCGCCAGATGAGAGGCAACTTTTTCGTCTTCTTTGAGGACGAAATCATACATTTCCTTGAGCTCTCCGTTCGATCCGATGAAATTCGTGCCTTTGTCCAAATAAAGTTCGCTGCAAATGCCCCTTCTCGCGGTGAATCTTCTCAGCGCTCCCATGAACGCTTCGGTAGTCAACTCTGTAACTAATTCCAAATGTACTGCTTTGGTGCTCATACATATGAATACAGATATGTACGCGTTGGTTTCGCGTACTCGGCGGCGGCGTCGGCTTTCTCCGATTCTTATAGGACCCGCGTAATCCACCCCGGCGCTTGAAAATGGTCGCTTAAACCCGACGACTCGAGCTTTGGGCAAGTCTCCCATGACGATTTCCGGACTCGTTGGCTTGTGCCGGAAGAACTGCATGCATTGCTTCACGACCCTTTTGACTTTTCTCCGGCCCCTCAGGATCCAGAATCGCCGTCTCAGCGTGCTGAGTAACTGCTCCGTTCCGCAGTGATGCAATCGTTCGTGCTTCTCACGAATTATAAGCTTCGTGAGCGTATGTTTTGGCGGCAAAATAGCCGAATGTTTGTTATCCGTTGCGATTTCGGCGTGTCGGAGCCTTCCGCCTACACGTATCACTCCTTTCTCATTTTGGAAGTGCCGGAATGCCACAAGTTTGCTGGTTTTCGATGACTCCCGCCCTTTTTGGCGATCGAGAAGCTCTTTCGAAAACTCTTGACGCTGTATCATCTTTACGAGCGTTGTTTCGGAGTTCTTGTATTCCTCCCTTTTTACCAAACCGGTAATTCGCTTACCCGTAGTAAGGCTTCTAAAACGGAAACAGTATGCGACGATTCGGCGCAGTTTATTGTACGATGGATATCTCTCTACTAGCTCATGATGAACAACGACTGCTACTAGGGCCACGATGTTTAACTCCGGCGTTTACGTTTCTTTTCTGATATTCTGTAGCGGCCATCGATTTTTGTCGACGATCCACGTGGGTCCGTGCCACCACAGCTGCTGGTTGATCAACGGTGATTCCTTTTGGAAGCACATTCGCGGAATTGTCGGCTGATGGTACATGTAACCACGTCGCATTTTCTGTGAGATCCTGAATTTTCGAAAGCCTGTTCGCTACGAAGGTCTTCAACATACTGGGTTCCAGTCGTATCCAACATAGTATTATAGACGAGTCGCTCCACAAATAAGTCTCGCCTATTCTTGACCCGTAAGCCTCTTTGACGATCATGTAAATTTTTGCCAGCATCAAAGCCACGTTGAGTTCCAATCTGGGAAAAGATTTCGTTTTAAGAGGCGCAACCTTCGATTTCGAGAAAATCAGCCGAGGAAAATCCTCTAGCCGTATCGATTCATGCTTACTGCATGTAGGCAGGCCCCATAAGCCTTTTCGGATGCATCGGCAAATCCGAAATATAAATTTTCTCTGAAGCGTTATCAGGATTGACATTTCGAGGGACGGCGATTTCGTTGAGGCGTGGGAACGAGCTGTAGTACGTATCCCACGTCGCGTAAATTGACTACGGAGGAGACACGTCCCATTCCACTTCTAACTGCCAAAGCTGTTGCATGACAATCTTTGCGTTGATGAGAACTGGTCCTATCCGTCCTAGCGGGTAAAATATTTGCGCGATTTTCAATAGCACGTTTCTTTTTGTGATCTTGTACGTAACGCTCCATTCTACGCTGTACTGTAATACGTCTTTACTCGCATTCCAGAGGATCCCCAGCGTCTTGAGCGCCTTCTGTCCGTCGATCTTCAACAACTCTTCTGTTTTACATCTTTCGCTGAGATGGTCCAATGCATCTGTTGTTCGATCTCCACTTTCGTAGATGAAACTGCCCTCGGTCGAGCAGCTCCGTCAGCGGTTTCTGAAGCTTGATTGTTTCTGCGAGAGTTCGCGCTCCCGTAAGAATATCATCCATGTAACAATCTCGTCGCAAGGATTGCGCTGCAACTGGAAGATCCTCTTCTTCGTCGACGGAGAGTTGTCTTAAACAGCCGTACGTTACTGCGTTTAGCCGAAATTTCTGTATCCGTTGCTGCGGGTCAGCCCTCCAAAGAATTCGTTGCATATCACAGTCGTGTTCGTCGACTAAAATTTGCCGAAACACCATGGCTATGTCCGCCGTCAGCAAAAATTCATAAGTCCTGAACCACAAGATTATCCCGAATAGATCCGCGTGCAGATTGGGTCCAACCATTAATCGATCGTTGAGAGAGATACGTCGCGTCGTTTCCACCGAGGCATCGAATACTAGTCTGAGATTTGTCGTAACGCTGTCGAGTCTCACGACCGGCTGATGCGGAAGATAGTATTTTTTCTCCTGTGAATCTTCTGTTGCTAGGGACATGTGTCCTTGCCCTTCGTAGTCTCGAAAGATCGCTTCATTTGCTTGCTTCAGATCTGGATCTTTTCGCCAATTTGCGCTCGAGCGCAATCAATCGTCTTCGAGCTTGCTCCTCGGAATCTCCGAGAGCGACGTTCTCGCGCTTCGGCAATCGTACGATATACCGTCCAATGTTGTCTCGTTGAAATGTACTTACGAAATAGGAATCGCATGCCTCTTCATCTTTCGATTACTGGCGCTCTTGAATCTCCTCTTGTATCCAAAATTGCTCGAGCTGTCTTTGCAACGGCGCGTTCGTTACCAGGTTGCCAGCGGAAGTCGATGTTTTTTTCCTGAGGAGCAATTAACTCGCCGCCGATTATCCATCCCAGCTGAGTTCTCCTTACGGATGGCTGTCCCCTTTAACGCTTGATTTGTCCTACACAAAGTAGCGACCAGAATAAGCACGCACCGATAAGCAGATCTACCTGCCCAGGCTTGTCAAATGCTGGATCGGCCAGTTATATCCCTGAAGGAACACTTATTATTGCTGCGAAGCTTCCGTTGATCGATCGAATTTTTACTCGAGCTCCTCGATCGATACTTGTTCGTGCTTAATTCACGCCGCTGACCGACTGAGTTTCTCTTGATTAATCCTTTAATTAATCTCTCCGTTACGAGACGAGCTTGTGACCCCGGGTCCAGCAGCGCTCGTGCTATGTGCCGTACACCCTTATCATCCTCGTCGATAACTCGGGCTGTAGATAGAATAGCTTGAAAGGGATATTTCGTCACCCCATCACTGCTTACTGGATTTATCTCCGTATCGCTTCTGCCTCTGTCGGATGCGGTGACCTTTGACGAGCTTTCGTTGTCTCGATGAAGTAACGTGTTATGTCGTTTGGAAATTTTTTTTGCACTATGCACTTCTGCAGTCCTTGACCTGGTGTCCTCGATTGAGGCAGTTTGTACAGAGCTGCCAACTCTTCAGTTCTTTCATTTTGTCCGATGAAGATAGCTTTGCGAACTCCTCGCATCTGCAAGGCGGGTGTTTCCCGCTGCAACATCTGCATGGATCCGCAGTCGTGGCCGAGAGCGAAACTCTTCTCTCCGATTTTTTACCGTCCGTCGACATAGGCTGCCCCGACTTCGGCTTGCATTTCTCAATCATTTCGAGCGTGTTACATTTTTTCGTAGGGAATTCGAGAAGATCGTCTGTCTTTGTAAATCTCTCTTCACCCTGACCGAATTCCTGCTCTCAGTCGCGTTGCGTCATAAAATCCAATTGTCCTTTCACGATATGAATGAGAATCATGTCTCCTAATTATTCGGAAGAGATTTGCAGAGCTTCTAGAGCTTTTAGATATTTTCGCATGTGTACGATAAATTGCCTCAACGTAGCTGGTTTGTTTCGTGAAATCGTCGGAAGGTCCAACAGTTGTCTCACGTGCGTATTGATGATCGATTTTTGGTTGTCGTAATTTTGCTGATTCTGAATTGAGCCTCTTGCACCGAGACTTCCGCTGCGTTTTCGAAAAAACGCCTTATTCGAGTAAATTGACCTTGGGACCGTCCATATATTACGTCATCGATTTCTGCTGATTATTACCCCCCCCCCCCCGAAATCATCCTATCCTTCGTATCGTCAGAATCCAATTATCATTACCGTCATCCAACGACCAGACCCCCCCATTTAAAACTGACATAATTTATGGACGGCCCCCTTTCAAATTCGCTCGTTCGCGACACAGGCCCTTGTATTCCGAGATTTTCTATTCGAGGGAATAAGATTATTGGGATAGGAAGGGAATATCAACGACTCACTAACCTCACCGTCAACAAAATCCTGGATGCCCCACGTTGTCGCCGCGACTCTTGATCGCTTTCCGTATGCGAAGTACTTGGCTTCCTATGCCGTAGCAGTGCGCGCCCGCGCCTTTGATGCGCCGCCGCTGGGGTGTGCTGACTTTCGATGTATTTGCAAGAGTGATATCTTCAACGAGTCGGGCCACTCGTTAAGATTTTGGTTTTCTTGTTTTCTAGATTTTCCGTCACTCAACAGAATCTCCGATTGTGAACGGCGTATGTTCATCCGTTCGGCTTTGTTGTGCTTACCGCGCATGCGAGAACCTCGAATATTGCTGATGCAATCTTTTGATGAATTGTTTTTTTTCGTGCTGAGTTGCGAACGATTCGAATAATCGTTTGTCGCGTACGCGTCGCAGACACGCGAAACTCTCGAATAATACCGAACAAGGCCTGATAAAAGTGTTCGAAACAAGGCGATTTCTTACACCACGCACCAATAGCAGCTTCGTCGCAATTGCCACACGTCAGGGCACTTTGTGAAAAACAAAATTGTACTAGTTCTTCAAATACTGGTGGTTTTGTTTCCATGTTATCGCTTCTGTGCCACGCGTATTTGAAACGGTATAATCCGTGGAGACGAAAACTGGTTGTGTATAAGAGACTCAACCATATTGTCTCTCAAATGCAGCTTGACTTCATGTCAGGACAGTGTCAGCAAAGATATATACATAAACATCCAGAGGCTGTATCGTTCCCGTTGTTTCTTCAAGAATGGTTTGATTGTAATATGGGTCTACAGAAGAACAAATGTATTATATGTACCTGCTGGAATAATTAAGACTTTATTATCTTTACGTTTGACATTGGCCGCTCTAAGAATCCGCATGTATTATTGATTTTAGACACATATTAGGAATATACCTCTTCAAACCAATGCTTGAAATGGTAACAACTAATAATTTCCGGTAATTTTACATTTAATCTCTAAATGGCGATAAAAAATAAAATTACAGTCTGAGTCTTCCTTTGGAATTAAAAATTAAACACCAAAGAAACGTCACTAGCTGTCCCTCACGATTTAGGTGAAATTTTACACACATCTTCTTTTTAATAATATAAGTCACCGCTCAAATGAATTTTTAGTGCATTGCAATAGTTTTTCAAATATCGAATTTAAAACATTAAAAACTGAATGCGCGTATATATGTAACCTTTAAAAAAGTAAGGAATGAACGCTAAGTAATAAAAAAAATCCTCTCAATAACATTATCGCTTGTTTCACCTTATAACAACATTCTAATTTACCTTATTATTATTTTTTACGCGTCGCTCTTTGCACTGTTAAACTTTTTCTTAATAAACTCTCAAAACGACGTATATACTATGTTTACGACATGATGCCTGATAGACTTTATTCGATTTCGATGATTGACTTTATTCGATTCAACTCAACCGCCATTATAGACGTTTTGGGGGAAAAATCGCTCAGAAATTCGGCCGAAAATCATGAGATTTCGGGATTGAGCGGACTTATCGAAAAACAAAAGGAAACAAACGACAAGGAAAAATCACATTAGACTCGTCAAATGTCATCAGATTTTCGATTCGTCGACGCGTTTTCGCGTGGCGTCGATTCAAAGTTCAAAAGTGACAGATAATATTCCATTTGAGTGTATAAAGAATGCGCAGCATGTTTGTATGTTGGGTCGAAATCAGTCGGGTAAACGTTTTCATTTTTTATTACTTGGCATCAAGACGCTGTCGCGTCTCTTGATATTGATCATGACGTTCTACTGCTATCCCTAATTTATTAAGATTACTTTGTGATAGCACTGAACAAACCATATCTATATTGTCATCCCTTTACAATAGTTAATAATTAGTTCGGGGATAATAGAGGGTGTTTCAAAATGACCTGACATTTTTATTTATTAATAAAACATAATATTTATTTGAAAAGGACGAATATATATGTATTATAATATGAAATACAAACATGGAGGTTATGTGTGGAACACAACATTCGATAAATGGCTGCCTTGTTCCTGTTTGCAAGCGTTCACTCTTTTGACGCAATTTTCAATAACTTTTTGGTATACTTGCGGACTAATTTCATTAATGGTGCGTCCAATTACTTCCCTGAGCTCCGGAATGGTTTGTGAATCATTGGCATACGCTTTTCCTTTCAACCCCCCAAAAAAGAAGTCCAATGGCGTCAAAAGGCACGATCTTGGCGGCCATTTCACATCGCCGCGGCGCGAGATAACACGGCCATAAAGCCTCGTCTGCAATAAATATGCAGTAACAATGCAGCAAATAATAATTTCTATACGTTGCTTGATGGTGTAATTCGCCATGACTAAACCTCAATACTTCCTAATGGCAGTTGCCAAAGATTAGAACTCTATGCTCACCGCAAAAAAAATGGCGCGCACTTCCATATGTCAGGTAATTTTGCGGAACCCTTTAGATGGTCAAACACGCCGCCCAAATCGCATGTTCAGATTTACTTTTCGCTTATCGTAGTGTTAACCATAGTATAATTGCGCCATCAATAAACTATAGGGCATTTTACTACCCCCTTCTCTCGACATGGGCGTCTATATGCATATATACTACATATCAATGAAGCATTATTGATAACCCCTGTTCATTATCGGCAAATTATAGGAATAATCACATTATCGGGCAAGTTAAAAAATGATTAAAATATGGAATTTTTCATGAATACTGCTTTCATTGCAAATTTGCCCAGTTTGCACTAAAAATTGTTTTAACGAATAATCTTTTTACCTTATTCATAGATTTAAAAAAATTACACTCCACTCAAAATCATCGCATTCCACTTACGAATTTTACGCGCAAAATGCCATATCACTAGACAAAAGATACGCGGTGGACTCTCTTTCAATACAATAAAAAAAAGGAATCGAAAATGTATTATGCAAGGACTCTGTTGTACACGCGGGTAGGTGTAGGAAATTCGATCCATCAATATTCAGAAGGACCGAAATTTCGAATTCACTAATGACGAACGTTCCAATATAGATAGATCAATCTTGTAATAGTCTGTAGAACAGTTAATGAAAACTGTGAATACAAATATCTCGAAATTTATTTATAGCAAAAATAAATATAAGATTTAACAAAATAATGAGAGATATACCATCGACGTTCCGGTATGAATACACCGAACAATTCGAGACGACAAATAATCGAATTGTGAATATTATGATGCTTTAAAATTTCGAATTCATTAAAGCAAAGGGCCAAAAAGTCGATCAGTTAAAATACCGATAGGCCGAAAAGGCGAACGGTCCGGGTAGTGAAAACTTGTCATCGAGCAATACGTTACTTGCGCTTCAGAGTAAAGCTGACAGATGGCGATGGCGGTCAGTCGGGTAAGGCAGTCATCCCATGTTCGCTATTCAAGTATTCGCTATTTTGGAGCAACGATCATTTGCGTATCTAAGATCTATACATTCGAAGTTTGTATTCTCCATATATGGCTTTTCGCTAAAGATTACCAACATTAGATACTCACTTTTTTCTATTTCGGAGATACAAATGTTGAAGATTGTTCAAATCTGTATTGGTATGCCTCAAACTGCAGACTATCTGAGTACATGTTCTCGAATAAATGAGCTCTCGAATAAATAATCCTTTGGTGTAATAGTTATTCGATTTCGTCATCAGTCGAAGGATAAAATTTCGAATAATTTAACCTTCGTTATTTTGAGTTGATAATTCTGTCATTCCGAAATCTTTGCGTTCTATATTTGGCCAGTCAAAGTTTTGACCCCCACCCGCACACGCGTCAAAGTGTACGACGATTCCTGGTGAGTCAAGATATTGGTTAATCGCTGTCGTGCATTCGAAAGTAATACATCCGGTTAAGGTTCCGCCCCCCCCCCCCCCCCACCGATCGAGCTGAAATTTCGCACAAATCTTCCTTTTAATAGTTTAAGACAACCCTTTAAGGGATTTTTGGCGACGCGCAATAGTTTTTCGGTTTGCATATTTTGTTCGGACAAAACAGAGAGCGCGATAAGATATATAGGTATGAACGGAGACGTAGCAGATGTATATATAGTCGGCACGCGTTGAAAAAAACATTAAAATTCAATTTGTCAAAAACTATTGCGAATCGCTAAAAATTCCTTTAGGGGTTGTTGAAATTTAAAATGAAGGTTTGTGCAAAATTTCAGCTCATTCGGAGGGGGCGGGGGGGTTCGGAACCTTTCCGTTAAAAAAAATTCCATAATTAAATATCTCAAAAACTATTGTGAGTCACCGAAAATCCCTTAAGGGGTTGTCCTAAAATATTAAAAGGAAGGTTTGTGCAAAATTTTACCTCGAATGGGGGGGGTGGGGTTCGGAGCCTTATCCTATTTATCGGTAGTGGACATAACGTGGCTCTGACACGGTAACGTGAATTGTGTGGACCGATGGATACACCGATAATACTATCAATGTTATCCCGTCCGAATTACACCTGCGTAAATGGCAGGAGATCGCATTGCTAATAACCCTGGCAGTTGATGCGATGTTACAATAAAAAAATGACACAGCCGTGAAAGTGTTGTTGAATCCATGCAGTAGCAACGGCAATGTGTGTGCCTTCCGGAGCTTTTTTCTTAACCACGCACGCCAAATTGTTGCACAGCATTTGCAGTGTACTTGGGTGGTACATACGTTGTACAGTTATATCATGGTGATATCAATTTTATATTATAATAGTAATATGATTTTTTAAATGAAAATAAAATATTTGAAAATATATTATTCCGAAGGTTTAACAATTTTGTGTACAACATTTCTAGTAAACTTGCTCCCCTATTTTATACAAACTTATTTTACTTTTTTTAACATTTGAATTGAAAAAAATACTGACGTCATTGTTTGAATTCAAATCAAAAATATTTTTAGTTAAATCAGAATTTTTTATTCGGTCAAACAAGCAATAATGTTTTCAGAAGGTTTTTTTTTTACTCTCTAAAAGTTTTCAATGGGTAGAATAAACACTACTCCAAAAAATTAAAGGAACAGAAAATGTCTTAAATTTTTTAAGTGTTTTTGAAGCGCTGTATGTGTGTGAAAAATGGTCGTATCGAGATGAAAAAAAAAGGATTTTGAAGCTTCAAGTTTCTAGTTCTGAGATCTTTTGGCAACAAATTTGTGTGAGCTACGATTATCGCGCAATCATAAGAAATAGCGCAAGAAAAAAAAATTCCAAATTTTTTGGTATTTTTTAGGGTCTACGGGCTCGGGATTTTTTTCCAGTTAAATCAATGCATAGGTCAGTTAGCTTGATTATTAAGTTTTAATTTGTTTTTTTTTCTCTCTACGTCAATTTTTTGCTGAGATATCCGACTTTGAATGAAAAAGGATCCTCTTGTCTTTGATAATCGAAATCTCAGCAACCAATGATCGCACAGGGAATTAAAGGGCAGCTTTTAAAACTTGAATAAAATGACTTTTTATGATTTTTCAGTAAATCTACCACTACGTTACAAATATTGATGAAAAGATTAATGTTGCCAGGGTTTTTTCAGCTTAATATACCCCCAATAGCCCTGTAAATTTTCAAATTGATCCATCGAACCGTTTTTCCGGACCGATTGATCCAAGTTTTACAAAACAATTGAAGGAACAAGTGTATTGTTTCTCAATATCGTGTAATCATCATCGAAATGGAAAGACCGATTTTTTTTCGACTTCGATGCGAGAGTGCAAACGAACTACGGACCTACGTGCTTAACTTGAATAGTGTTAAGTAGATTTGATCGCTCTTTTAGTAGATTTGGATTCATCAAAATTCGACATTGAAATCGGGCTGCAACGCCGATGAAAAATATGACAATCTCCATACCGCCAAAGGTGCCATTTTTTTCAACCTACACCCCTCGATAAAAGTGCGTTACAGGGAACAAAAAACGTTCAATTTTTGTTAGAGGTCATCTTCAGGGCCTCTGTACCCACAAGGCCAATAAGAATGACGGCAATTTCCATACGGGCGAAGATACAAATTCTTTGACCTTTCAGCCCCCCGATGAGTATTTCGGGGGAAAAAAACGTTCTCATTTTTTTTAGGGGCTTTGTTAGGGTTAGTCTATCTACATAACACCGAAGATACGATTTCTTTCAATTCCCCCCCCCCCCCCCCCCCCCATTGAGGGTAGGTTCTGTGTGTCGAAATCGTTTAAAACGTTTTGTACGATCCACACTGCCTATCAAAAAGATGGCAATCTACATAACACCGAAGATACGATTTCTTTCAATCCCCCCCCCCCCCCCCATTGAGGGTAGGTTCTGTGTGTCGAAATCGTTTAAAACGTTTTGTACGATCCATTATCGGCCCCTAGAAGCGGAATGTGCAAGAGATTACTGGAAATTAAAGGATTAAAAAAGATCGTTACCTCGAAACGAATAACTTCCGACCTATATTACTACCGCAAACGCCTCGTATAAGCAAAAGCAAATATTTTCATAGTATGGACATCTTTCCACCGCACCGTCACGTGTTATAGCAAAAAACAAGCAGTGCTTCAAAGTTTAAGGGTAGTGTCTTTGATAGAGTGACGGGTGGATTTGTTTGTAATTATACGATTGTAATCTAGCTCTGTGCAGGGTCACGAAATTAGCCGGATAGTACAGAGCCTTACCTATTTTATAGAACATATTTCATAGAACAATTCAATTTCATAGAACAATTTTATAGAACATATTATTGAACGGTGTCTTTCAACCTTTTATTGCGCGATTCCGATTAAGGGGTTACACCAAGTTGGAATTTTTGAAAAAATCGATTTTTCGTTCACAACGGATTCTTATAATATAACCTTTCAAAAATATTCTCTGAAAATGTCCAATCGGTCCGTTGAAAATTGGGGGAGTTATGAGCGTTTTTATCTACGTATGTACTTGGCGTAAAATTTTAAACGCGTTTTTCTCGGCATTACGTTTTCAGAATGGGTGACCAAAATATCTCAAAAACAACTAAACCGACCTGCTTTAAATTTCACAGACATTTTTTGTATATCAAAAGACAGTCCTTAATCGAAGGATTTTTTTTAACGCATATTTTTTTTATATCAAGGAAAATAGTGTTTTTCACCGAAATTTCGACGATCAATTTTGATCGGCGAGCATTTTTTCAGAAATCATTATTTTATTGAATTCTTTGATTTAATACTAGATAATATAGTACAAAAACTAAACTCATTTGGTTTTTTTTTATTTCAGATGATTTGTTCCCGAGCAGGAGTGGTCAACGCGAAGGACCTTTTTTGCACAGCGGTCTGTGCAATTTACTGTATCTCAAAATTTATTTTACAATTTTCAAGCCCTTCACTTGAAATGTTGAATATATCTTGAAAAATATATTGTCTATGGAAGTACGTAGGATTTCTTTTTATATTGCATAGTTCATTTGTTATTAAAAACTCTGACTGAAATTTTTCACTTTCCAAAAATTTGCGTCAGATAATTGTTAATGAGAAATGAACTATGCAATATAAAAAAAATCCTACGTACTTCCATAGATAATGTATTTTTCAAGATATATTCAACACTTAAAGTGAATCGGTTGAAAATTGTTTGAGTTATGTTTCCGGCCAACTTAAAAAAAGCAGTTTTGAGATAAACGCTGCACAGCCGCCATTTTAAAATTAAATAATTGCCTCAAAAAAATTATTGTATACCGTCACAGATATTTATGATAAACACCCTTTTTTGTAATCTCGATTTATTTTTAGTTTTTCTGAAAAAAAAAATCCCCAAAAAGTCTATTTTTTCGGCCGCTAGAGTGGCCTAACCCGTTAATAGTAGGGGAGAGTGGTCCTGATTCGGCACTGCGGGTTGAGCCAGCACCGCGGTGTTCCACAGAGATGACATGCGTGTCAGCTCATTTATTTTGTCTTATGACATGTTGGTAAACACTGACGTAAATGCTGCTTGCAGTTGTCAGTTTGGATTGTGCAGCGCAGCGTGAGCGCGTTTATATTATTCTTTTGCGACAGAATTTTATTTTCGTCATTCATTATGAAGCAGCTACAGGTATGTAAATATTACAAAAATTTTAAATCAGTGAGTGCATTGGTTTCTTTATTCAATGTTCTAATTGGTTGGTTATGTCGATTTTTCATTCGGATTTGTTCGCGTGCGCAATCACGTGAAACGTGTTGAAAATCTTAGTGGTCTTGAGTTGGCACCAATTTTTTTTATCTTGTTGCTTTCTGGTATTGGTTCTGTTCTTTTTATTTTTTGCATTTTCGGTGTTTTTGCTCTAGAGTCATGGGACGCAATTTCAAACGAAAGACACAAAAGCGCGATACCCGCACAGTCTCCGCAGCCCTCCTCAAGTGGATTGCACTTGCGTTCGCGTTCGCAAGTGCAATCCACAGAGTTCAGTACGTCCCACGTACTGTGAGTCTGACGACGATACCGAGTGATCATCCCTTGTTAATTAAGTTTTTTCATTCAATTCAAAATTCACGTTTTTTTCATTTTCAACATGGTACTCGAAAAATGTTTCCATATAAAATTGGACAAAAAATGCATGTTTTATTTGTCTAAATGTTTCAAATTCGTCCATTTCCTGTTGTAACTTAGAGAATCGGCGCTTTTTCCTGAATGCGAGCGAAAAAAATGGTGTGCCGAATCAAGACCAGGGGGGTGCCGACTCAAGAACACCACTTTGAGAAATGGTCAAGATGTACTTTTTCACTCCGCACTGCATTGCGACTGCAAAAGCCACGCTACACCTTTTAAAATTACATAGAATTTTAGGCAAACGATCGCTGTACGCAACTAAATACTTAACAGCGCTGTAAAATCCGATTTACGTTCTGTTTTCGGGAAAAAGGCTTAGTAGACCGACTCAGGACCACTCTCCCTTACTGTTTTATGAAGCTGCATTATATAATATCGTCCTTGGGAGTCCAAAAAAACGCGCGCGTGATGTATTCTCACATATATGGGCCGTCATATTATTGAAGCCCTCATATACGTTCCCGACTAAAAATTTTGCTACGCGGCAGACTAGGGCCGTATCTGGCATGCCGTAACAGGCGTGAAACGTTTTTATCCATCCGGCCATGATGCGGATGCCGGTTACGGACCTGATCAGGATACCTTTGCAGGCTCTGATCCGGCTGCCGTATCTATGCCCGAAATGACAAATAAAAACAATCCAAAAATTATGAATAAAAAACTCTGTTAGTATTTTTTGTTTCCATATTCCTCATTTATGTTCCTGCCTATATGATAATTGAATTAAAACGTATTCTGCCTCGTTAAGGTTTTTACCTACCCTCGGGATTGAACCTATGCCTTCTTGTTCAAGAGCTGAGCGCGGTACCTATTTGGCCATCCTAACACTTGTGTAAACTTCCTTATTTTCTTTCCTATCTTTATCAGTCTAATTCTATTCTAAAGAATGTGAATAATTTGATGTATGATGTTGAAGGTTGCCTCATTGCAATGCAACAATAATTATGGTTTTACCGCTGATTTGTTTTGCCCATTTAGGGCCCTTGCACACCCAAACACACGTGATCAGTGTTGCCAGATTGGGCTATAAACCGAGATGTCGGCTATCTTGGGAGGACATTTCGCGGCCCAAATTTTTTGAACGCGTTAAAGCGCGATTTGGGCTATATGCGAAAATAAAATGGCTTTCTTTGGGCTCTTAGACCATGTAACTACAGGACGCGCCTTGCATAGTTCGCTTCAAACAAAACCATCCGCACATTTTTACAGGGAGTGAGGAAATACACATATACACACAATTTACGACAGTCACAAATGATCATCACGTATTTACTCACGCTCACAAGAAACATATCATCATATAACATAATACAGCACGCTAACAAAACGATTATACAAAAATCGTGTCCTTTTTTTGACACTATACGTATGTGTGCGCCAAAATGGAAAAATCGAGGAGCACTTATGTCGATAACGCAATCATTAACAAATATTTTATGGAGGTAACTTTCATTATGGGTTTTAGAGTAATATATTTTATACCTATAAATAATTGAACGCAGTGAATTCATATTTATTAAAATCGTAAATAAAAATATACAATTATACAGCCATCGAGTCATTGTTATGTGATTCACATGGTGTGATTTAAAGTTTGTATGAAATTGCGTCATGGACACAAAAAGCCTATTATTGTCCCGCTTGAGAATCCGTGGTCACAGACAACACGAATTCTAAATTTATGATTATGAAGTGGAGGAAAAGTAAACTTCAAATGTAAAAAATAAAAACTGTTTATTGATTACGTATCATAAAATAAAAATACATAACGAACGACCAACATAAAAAAGCATTTTCCTTCAGCCCGATATACTCATATACACCCGCGTCCTCTTCTCAGCCGACAAGGGAAGCTGAGTTCAACTTGAATCCGGATGATCCGGACTCCGGCCCTGTCCCTGCCCAAGAGAATGTGCCAAAGAATATTGATATACCAAAGATTCGAATTTCGAATGCAGAGGACCTGTTAAACGAATTTTATGGTTCTCTGATGGACATAGTTAATTTACATTTCTAGAGAACGTAAAGATATTTACTTTAATATTCTTATTCATATATCATATATGACACTGTGATTGAAACTGGGTGATTTTTGTACTAGTCTAATCTCAAGGAATAAGTATTTGTTTATATATGTGATTGTTTTAGCCTGCTACAAAATACAGATATTTTATTATGTTTGATTTTAAAATAATTAAAGAAATAATTCAATTTCTAACTTATATCGGGGCTTTTCCTTCATGCCCTACCAAAACCACGAATTTGGGCTATATGCGAGCTTTTACCGCGCTATTTGGGCTTC
The DNA here is from genome assembly GCA_963210295.1 of Ophion ellenae. Lineage (NCBI taxonomy): Eukaryota > Metazoa > Arthropoda > Insecta > Hymenoptera > Ichneumonidae > Ophion > Ophion ellenae. The sequence continues at coordinate 14,826,471 of OY723387.1, read as the reverse complement.
GTAAAGTCCCGCGGTTTTTGGGCTACACAAGCGGCGTCTGGCGGCGGTTTCGCTCACTACACGTATGGCAACTCTGCACGTGATACGTACGCTTTTTGGACTGAAAAACGCGTATAGATCAAGTGTGTATCGCATTTCTATCGCGTGGTCTGCGCGTAGAAAATACGCCGTGTGCAAAGGCCCTAAATGGGCAAAACAAATCAGCGGTAAAACCATAATTATTGTTGCATTGCAATGAGGCAACCTTCAACATCATACATCAAATGATTGACTTTAGAATAGAATTAGACTGATAAAGATAGGAAAGAAAATACGGAAGTTTACACAAGTGTTAGGATGGCCAAATAGGTAGCGCGCGCAGCTCTTGAATAAGAAGGCATAGGTTCAATCCCAAAGGCAGGTAAAAACTTTAACGAGGCAGAATACGTTTTAATTCAATTATCATATAGGCGGGAACATAAATAAGGAATATGGAAACAAAAAATACTAACAGAGTTTTTTTATCATAATTTTTGGATTGTTTTTATTTGTCATTTCAAGCATAGATACGGCAGCCGGATCAGAGCCTGCAAAAGTATACTGATCAGGTCCGTAACCGGCATCCGCATCATGGCCGGATGCAAAAAGCGTTTCACGCTTGTTAAAGCCCTGATACGGCGGCCTGTAAAGTGCTGTGGTACGGAATACGGCATGCCGGATACGGCCCTAGTCTGCCGCGTAGCAAAATTCCTAGTCGGGTAACCTCAAAATCTTGATTCGCCAACTACGACTGCACTGATCCGGCCAACATCCGGCAGAGATCAGACGTGCCGTAACCCGGCGTCTATGGACGCCATATTACAGCGACATACAGGCTACCGTACTTTGACCTATTCAGGGTGCCTTCTCGCGTCCGTACTATGGCTCTACTGATCCGGTCGACATCCGGTCCATGGACGCCATATTACGGCGGCATACAGGCTACCATACTTGGCCCTGTTCAGGGTGCTTACTCGCGCCCGGACTGAGTTTCCACTGGGTCGGGGGACTTCCGGCACTGATCAGACGTGCCGTACTACGGTATTACGGACCGCAGCTTGATAGCGGCCTGATCAGTCTTCAGGCTGCCGGATCAAAATTTCTAGTCGGGATAGTGATCGGTGGATCCACTATTAGTCTCCAAAACTTCTTTCAAGTGTTTTTGCATACTTCCGACCAGTTTCGATGTCTTCGATGGCCCGATCTTGTCCCACTCTTTCTGAAGCGCGTTTTTCAATTGTTCTATAATTCACGCCATAAATGTTCAATCGGGTTCAAATCAGGCAATCGCGGAGGTGTACGGAGTTGGTTAGACGCATTGCGCGATAACCACTCCTTAACCTTCTTCGCCGTGTGCTTCGGGTCGTTGTCTTGTTGAAAAATAGATGCCTCACCCAGATTTAATTCTTCTGCACTCGTTTGTAAATTATCTTTCAAACTGTTGATATAATACTTCAAACTGTTGATATAATACTTCAAACTGTTGATATAATATATAGTGCAGTCAATAAATGTTAATATTTCTACTCTGGTTGCGCTCATAGAGCCCCACACAAGAACACCGCCACCGCCAAGCTTCACGGCTGGACACTAATTTTTGGTGTGCATTTGCGTATTCGGTTTTCTCCACACCATAACACGACCATCTAAACCAAAGATGTTCAATTTACTCTCATCACTGAATATAACGGAATTTAAAAAACTAATTGACTTATCAACATGTTTTTTGCTAAACTCATGCGTTTTTTTTCACGTCACTGATGATCGGTGTTTTTTTTCGCGTTACGCGGCTATTATAGTCCAGCTTTCCTAATAACGTTCAGGACTGTCTCGGATACTACACGTATATTGCAATCGGTCTCAATCATTGCCGACAATTTTGGAGCACTTGTTCTTGGATCTGTTCTAATGCGTCTTTAAATGTTTGGTTAAGGGGTTACCCCCACTTGCGATTTTGAAAAAATCGATTTTTTTATTGTATTTTTTGAAGTATAAGTATCTGAGAATATGTCCTGAAAATTTCAAGTCGATCCGAACAAAATTGACTGAGATATGAGCGTTGAAAGAGAAGAATCCGCGTTGAAAGAGCGTTGAAAGAGAAGAATCCGCGTTGAAAGAGCGTTGAAAGAGAAACTTTAAACGCGTTTTTCTCAAAATGGCATTTCTGAAGTCGGTGACCAAGATTACTCGAACACTAATGAACCGATCTTCTTCAAATTTTGCAGGCTTATTTAATACATAAAAATGTAGTCATTAATCGTTCGATTTTTTTTTCGAAAAAAATGGCCGTTTTATAGCCAAAAAACGGCCGTTTTTTTTTCGTTAAAATCGAACCATTAACTTTGACTGTCCGCCATTTTGTGAAAAATGAATATTTTTTAAAATCCTTCGATTAAAGACTAGTTTATACCTATATTTGACTAAATTCATCCGCATTTTTTTTCAGATGATCCACTTCGCCGCAATGTTGGTCGCCGCAAACCGTGTATATAAAAACATTATTTCATTGACGGCCATTTGCCACTAAACAATGTAATATTTTTCAATAAAAAAATTACTGAAAGTTCTTCAAGATGTGTTCTTTAAGATGGTATATTGATCGATTAAAAAAGTTTTGTAGTTTTCTTTAAAAAAATTCATGAAAAAGGCCTTTTTGCGCTACAAGTGGGGGTAACGCCTTAAAAGCAATTGAGCTCAAAAGCACGTTTGTGACGCGGTTCTAGGCTTTGTCGGGCGGCCGCTGCGTTTTCGATCGACGCAACTTTTTGTTTCTTCATACCGGTTAACAATGTATTACTGGACCGTAGAATGCGAAAACTTTACATTGCTTGCTATTTTTCGCAGACAAACTCTCTTTTTCTTAATTTTACGAACAACTCACGAATCGCGATCGGAATTTCAGTTTTTGCTTATAACGCACTGTCTGATCTTTGAAATGCTGAGAAGAGAAAATGATTCCGTCCACACAAAAGTAAGGGCCTTGTTTACATTTACCTGTACAATACGCCAATGAATAATACAAGAACTATGTCAATTTGTCGCTTAGTGTGCGGAAACATTTTTGACCGTGAAATCTTCTGCGTGTACGTTTTCTGTGTATACGCGAATGATAAACCGATCGTTTCGTGCTGTCTCTGTAAAAACTGCTACCGAGCACCAGCGCATAGAAATATTTCGCATATATATTACGGCTAAGTTTTTTCTTAAAATCGTTTATGTATTAAAGTCGTTGAATCGTGCTGTACGGAAACTTTTTTGACCCACTGTATATCTGTACTTATAGTGATTTTAAGTACACTGTAAAAAATTATATGAAATTTGAAATACATTTAAGATACAAAGGAATTGAATTTTACGAACTCAGTAGATGAAATTAAATTTAAAACAGTTGTACCGTAAATTTAAAATAGGAACATGAAATGCTAACGTGGATATAGAATTTAATAGATGCAACATGGAATTTCAAAGACAAGTTTGTAAATTTGTGGGAAATGTATTGTATTAACCCGTGTTTTCAATTGAAAATTTACTACAGATGTATAATAAATCAACTATAAAAAACAGAGTATTGAAAATACAAAACAAGTTTGAAATTCATTTACGGCTGCCTGAAAAATATAATACATGTGGAACTGAATTGGAATTGGAAAGTATCGTGATTGTACCCCTATCTGATATTATTTCTGATCGACGCTGAGTTAAAAATAAGACGAATCTTTAGGAATATCGATAATATACTTCTCGGAATAATACCATCCAGTACATGAATACTGTGATTCGATTCAGAAATTTCCAAGACAAAAGCCACTGAGATTAACAATTGTTTGTCAAAAACAAATCACAGGTAAGTTGAATTCAATGTGTTTGTATATTAATATTGAAGAAACATTTTATGGTTTTTATAATTGTTGAGCCGGACGATATCTCAAAATCACATGAATTTCAAATTCATGCGTGCAGTGGACAGAGATGGGCGCGCGGTCGGTGTGCAGGCTCGGCGGTCACTGAAGTTAAGCAGCATTGGAGGCGGCCAATACTTGGAGCGGTGACCGTTTGCCCGTGCACTGGTTTGCGCGTCAACCTCTGAGTGGGAAACAGTTTGTCTGAGTTTCTGATGGTAATACAACTAAAACTCAGCCAAATATGGCCGCCTGATCGGCCCAGGTAACGCAGTTTCCCTGGGCCCTCGTGCAAATGCGATACAGTAGTGAATTAGGAAGAGTGGATGCGGTCAATACTCTGAAGGGGGGGGGGGGGGGGGGGCTCTGGAAGGAATGTAGGGCTCTGGATGAATTGTAAATGATGGAAGGATGAAGGAGAGGATGGTAAAAGGAGAAGGCCCCGTGCCTGTGAGGAATACATATATAAAGAAAAAAAATACATACGTGCAGTGATTTCACTGCATTTAAATTTTATTATTCAAGTATTCAATATTAATTATGGGATAAAGCTACGAAAAAATCATATACACAAGTGTCACGAAAGCATCATACAGTATATGAATTGAGTGGTCTTAATTTGATAATTTTTACATAAAAACGTATTGCAATTATCAATTTCTGAAATAAACTTAATACTTAGGATCAGTCATTTTAATACACACCCGTATATTGATATTAGCAAACGGTTCTTGAATTTAATATACACTTGTATATTGATATCAGCAAATGGTTCTTGATTTCAATATACTTGGATGTGATTATTTCTTTACACGTGCATTATTTTTCAAACGCACAAGTATATCAATATTACGGAACTACACTTTCATTTTTAAAATAACCTGTTTTGGATTTTCAAAATCGTATCTGAAATTTCATAAGCGGTATCCGCATAAAAACTTCCTACACTTGTATATTCATTTTTATACATAAATTTTTTACAGTGTAGCGTCAAAGAATTATCCTTTTTCTCTACGCGGATGCGTTTTTATCAATTGGTACCCTGCATATTTCTATTCCAGAACATTAAACCGGAGCGACCGGACGTTTCACGTTTCAACTATTGACGAAAACGAGCGTGGTTAATGCGATTGCGACGCAATGCCGCTTCTCAACGTAACGAAATGTCGCCGTAAGAACAATGAAAACATACTAGACGAGTTAACATAGAATTATAGGACCGTGCTTGTCGCACGGATATCATGACAGTGGGTGAATAACCAGGACATCATGGATCCGCGACTAATTTCTCATATGACTGACTGGGCAATCCGAGTGAACTACACTGTAAAAAAAGTAATTAAATTTACTATACTTTTATAATTGAAAATTTCTAAACTCGGAATATGAAACGCAAATTCGCACTTCAGTAATGGAAATTTCAGTAATGGAAATGAATTATCATAGATGCGTATACATTTTAATATATGGGACATTGAATATTAGTATACTGCTCATGAGTTTTTCAACGCGCATCATAATAATACAAATATTTGTTTGATTAATGCAACAAACGTATATGATTTCATTATTTACACAAAAAAGTTTAAAAATCGCAATATGACTATTATTTTTAACTTCATTCTGTTGAAAAGTACAATACCTCGTACATTGAATATTACAAAACGCTGTTTAAAGAAATATTAAATTTAAAATACTTTTACAATACTATGGCAAATTCAATTTCAAAACTTAGTATATGAATGGATATTTAGGCTTCAGTGTTGTAAAATTCAATACCGGACCTACATTTCATACGGTTTTACATTTCGTAATACGTACGAATTGAATATTAATACACTATCTACAATTTTTCAAGGCGTCTAATAGAAAAATAAATATTCTTAGTTGAAAAATACAACAAGCGTTTTGAATATATACAATGTAGACGAAGTAAGAAAATTACAAACTGACTCTTAATTTTTACAATACTTGGTTCAGGAGTATACAATTTTTTGTGCACTGAATATTATGATAGACTGGAGAATATTTGGAAATGAATAGGACATTTACAATACGAAGGCACGTACATTTTCTAATTTACAAGGAGACGGCTGAGCCTAGATGTCGCGAATCGGGTTCTCCTTTCGCGGGGTGAAAGTTGAAGACCTCCGAATTAACGTCGTTTTTTAAATTTTTGTTCCAATAGGCCTTAGTTGCTGAGATATCGCGATTTGAAAATTTGGGAATTTCGGACGGAGCCAGGCCGGTTTCGCCTCGCGCGTAGAGTACGTTGAGCGTTGATACTTAAGACAAGAGCGGCCGTAACTAATACGGTAAGACGACGGACTGGCACTCTGAAAGTTCACGGTTCGCGTCCCCATGCTTTTTTTTAATTCAATTTTTGTTTCTTTCTAATCTCTCATAAGACTTTGCATGTGCAGGTAAATAAGAAAATTCGAAAATATGTATTACTAGTTTTATTTATCTACTATATTAAAATAATTAATCCAATCATGAAGTCACAATTACATAGCACAATAATATTGTATAACAAATAATTAATCTTAATAATCGAGCCACAATTACAAAGCAAAATGATATGGTTAAAAAAATAAATAATTAATCTAATTCACACTTGCAAATTTCGCGGCAGGTAATTATTCTGATTCTTCAATCAGATCGGTATGCTGACAAATTGGAGGGAGGAAACCATCGTAAAAGCAAGGGAAGTACAAAGGCTTACGACACCACGAACTAAGATGAATTTCAATATAATAGATAAATAAAACTAGTAATATATATTTTCGAATGTTCTTATTTACCTGCACATGCAAAGTCATGAGAGATTATAAATAAAATAAAAATTAAATTTAAAAAAAAGCACGGGGACGCGAACCGTGAACTTTCAAGTGCCAGTCCGTCGTCTTACCGTATTAGCTACGGCCGCTCTTGTCTCAAGCATTAACGCTCAACGTACTCTATGCGCCAGCCGAAACCTGCTTGGCTCCATCCGAAACTCCCACATTTTCAAATCGCGATATCTCAGCAACTAAGGCCTATTGGAACAAAAATCAAAAACGACATTAATTCAGAGGTCTTTAACTCTCACCACGCGAAAGGAGAAACCGATTCGCGACATACAGGCTCTGCCTTCTCCTTGTTAGTATGTGTTTATTCGGATAATCTGATTTAATATATAATTCAGTGCAGAAAACTTCAAATTCGTGCTTTGGTCAGCATGTTAAATCAAATCATAACAAACGTATCGAGTAACACCAAATCTAAAGTAAGTGATGAACACCCGGAGCGATGGTCTAGTGGCTAGCGTGCTCGCCACTGAACCAGCGGACGGAAGATTCCGGGTTCGAATCCTCGTCGCGTACACTTCGTCGTGAAATGTTTTTCTTCGGCATTTAACGGCGAAATAAGACTAGTTAGAAATACGAATTGTAGTCATGATTGAATATAATACAGCGGGGGGCTGCGGTCGCAAGGGGGGAACAGGGGGACAAAAGGAGAGGAATAACGGTCACAATGAGGGGAAGGATAGGAACAAACGCGAAAATCTAAGGAAAAAACAAATAAGTAAGTGGTGAATTAACGGAACAAGCAGCCAAGTTAATTAACCCCAAACAAACTCAAATCGATTAGCATTAATTTTTATATATCCACAACTGATACTTTTGAATAGGTATACGATTTTTCCAGCACTTTGGTATTACAGTATTACTACACATTACTTAGCCATTCAAAACGTAGTGTATTAATTTAAAAATAACGATTATTAGTTTTCACGGACTGAATCAGTAAAAGAATTCCGGAATTTGTATATTAAAATTCATACAGAGTTTATTAAAGACGCAGAAAGTAAATAATAACAATTACACTAACCTACCACCGTAAAATTAATACTATTTTCTATGCCAAATTTACTTTTTTTTAAATTAAAAAATGCAATCTGTGCGTATTAATTTTAATACGCTCACAATAGATACCTTGCGATACGTATATGATTTTTCCAGTACTTAAGTGTTGCGATATTACTGAACAATTATTAGACATTCGAAAAGCAGTGCATTGATTTTCAAATGACAATATTAAAATTCATAAACGGTATCTGTAAAAAGACTTCCTACACTTTTATATTAATTTTAATACAGATTTTTTTTACAGTGTAACGAACATGAGCGCATGAAGCACATTGTTTCATATATTTTGGCGCGCGATACGTTAAGAATTCATGCATCCATGAGTCTCATTCGAATGGCAGCCGTTAATTATTTTCACGCTCCAGTATCTGTGTCGAACTAGCCATTCTTTATTTGCCAGCCTTATACGGACAATCCGATCCAGACAAAAGTGACACAGCCTTTTTTCATTAATAATTCAGTCGGATTAAACGGCATTTGTCCCATGAACGTCAAAACGGATATACGTACATCTGGACCAATTTAAAGAGAAATATAATTTATTCGAACGCGACCGGCCACTTTTAACAACGTTGGCCTGGATCAATATCTGAATGGGTGACCCCTCAGGCACGCACTAGCTTGCGTACCGTCTTTTGAGCGGAAGACAATTTTACCGAGTTTCCCATGATAACACAGCAAATCCGGGACAAAATAGCTGCCTGCATCGGTGCAAATAGTCCACAGTTTCGCTGTGCCCTCGTACAAACACTGTACATCAATGACAATATGAAAGAGTAGTTGTGGACAGTACTGTGGGCGTCGCGGAGGAATCGGTCATAGTGAAGTGTCACGTCTCGGGTAAAAAATAAAAGAGATACGAATGTTAAAGACGGCAAGGGCATAGGGAGAACATTGATTTTTTCCGTATTCGATCGTCAAGGATTTCTATACCGAAAATAGTTTATATTTTCTTTGCATACGTAATAAATAAGAAATTGACAGCCCACGAATGACGAAAGATCTTCATTGCTTTTCCTCTTAATTTACGATAGACGGTTATCAGATAAAGCAAATTTCGATCGTGGGGTGAAACCACCGTGTGAGCGGAATAGTTTGTACACGGTGCTGAAACGTTGAAACGGTCAAAAAATCATGTACAGGGGATACGTGTGGTCGTAGTCACATAGAATGCGAGCTACTCTTCACCCTCGAGAGCGTTTGCCAAACAACTTCATAGTCAACGCATATCTGTCTGCTCACCTTCACGATTTGTATACCGAGCTCCTCGTCGTCGGGGTTGCTCCACTCGTTGAAACACAGCTTCTCCGCTTGTTTCCAATCCACTCCACGCTGATCCAGATGGCGTTCTGCCAGTGTCAGCCACAACTGTTAGCCACAAACACAACCCTTCGTTACATATTTGCAAAAAAGCGCGGTAAATTGCTCATCCGTCGCCAGAGATAATATAGAAAAATCGATGAGCATCGAACAGTCGCCATGTAAGAGGCGTTTTATTATGAGATGTCGATGAGAATATAAAGTCCGCGAGATAGCTTCGATGATAGAGAGCAGTAAAAAAATATATATATATATAAATGAATGTTCGCAGACATTTGACCCATTTGACTTTACGTTGAAAAATACTTTTAAATGCCAGACAAACAAAGCCAAGACTTTACAATGCTCCCCGTGGCTTTGTAGTTTGTCAATGATTCACACAACGGGACATCATTTGGGCGGAAGGAAAATGTAACATAAAAAAAGATAACTGTATCCAGAATAATAGAAGCGTGTGCCATATTCGACTATTATACTCCCTCGTGGACCTCGGTTAATAGTAGCCAGCGAAAAATTTCATTGAATCGCAAGTGTGTCCAATGACGAGCCTTGTGTACTCACCCTTTTGCGAAATTCCTGGGGTATGCCACCCTGCAACCGGGCGACCATTTTCATGGCATCCAACCATTGTGTAAAACCACTCTCACCAGGCTGGGGTGTCAGGCTAAATCGCATTCTCGTGTCTTCGCCTGATTAATCAGATCGTTAAATGGTTTAGTCACTAGAGGACGAAATTTGTCGTGAATAGAAATTGCGAGTGGTCGAATCGAACCTTCAACAATTCCCATATAATGTTGGTTCAAACGATTTGCTCCTATGTTTCATATAATGAAAAATACATCCATCGCGTCAAGATTTTCTCATTCGAGATTCACAACTAGTTAAGATTTTCGTCCAATTTGAGAATGTTCGTTCGATACGCAGCTCCAAAAAAAAAGTAGAGCTCGTATTTTTTTAACCGTGTTTAAGGGATAATGTCACATCGAAAAAAAACATACATCGACTTGCGGGTACCCATCAAAACTTAAAAAAATGGTTAATGTCATATTGTTATTCTGCACCATGTCACGAATGTATAAACTTTAAGCGCGCTTTTCCCGAAAGGCCTCTTTCAAAACAGTTGACGCCATAACAACTGTAAATTATTGAACGATTTTGGATATAATTTCTCCATACTAATCATAGTTGCTGTCACGTGTACTACAATTACTTATTTGCAGACAACTGTTGATTCTTTACGAACAAAAATATGCGCCAAAGAAAGCCTTTGTTTTTGGAAATCCCGTGCAAACTTGCAGGAAAGTTCATCATATTGGTTTTTCGACGTGATTGTTGCGCACTAATCTTCTTGGGTTTTATAAATTGGATGACACTTGTACGGGGATGGGTTACAATGCCAACAGTGCACCCGCGAACACTGCTGTACACACCCCTGCCTCTGATAAAAAAGCTTAATTTAAAAATAATTAGTCACGTTTTTGTCAACATGTGTGTGAAAATATTTTTTTCCGATAGCTCACGTAGAACTCGAGAAGAAAAAATACCGAGAAAATATGTATTTTTCGGCCGTTTTGACGGGTATTCTAAAGATGGATTTCATTAGTCAAACATCTCTTATTTGCCGAAGAGGAAATTCCTGAGAGACGCATCGAAGTTATAACATTGTATGAGAGAATGTTCCTCCCCTTCCCTCCACTCAAGGCACATATTTTATTCGCGCCAAAGGATAGAACCCATTCCGTCGAGATTCCCATCTCGTTACACTGGAATGGGCAATCAGCAATTGACATGCGACACCTGCATACGTAAACTATTTGCGCTTACAGAAACGACTCTCGACAGATCTTGCACGCCCACCTGCCCTCTCAAACTTCAGTCGCAGATCTCGAAGCTTGCGAATTCAAGATTTATTATCTTTCTATCAACGTGTCTTCTCGAATGTTAATGGATACTTCGCCTACGAGATGCAGGAAAAAGGACACCATGATATTTCACGCAGATGCTGCATTGGAGTATTTGCGTTTGTCTTTATCAAAACGTCCACTACGTTTCAAACTTCTATTGCCGAACAATGTCCACGGTGCCGAGAGACGCAATGAGTAGAAAAAAAAACCTTTATACAATTTTCCAAATCCGCAAAGATTTCTGATTCTGGTGTAAATGTTGTTTGATTCGTTCGCCCTGTAATTTTACAGGAGATTCTTATACTTATTTTCCCCAATTCCTAGATGTCTGCCTTCATCGCATTATTATCATTTCCTAATTGATTTACTATCTAACCAATCATTTGACTTGACAATTAGAGATTCTCTTTGAACATATCGGAAGCTTCGAAAGAAAAACAAATTATATAATCAGCAGGTCTTGCATAAGTAATGGCAATTTAGTTGGAAAGAATGTGTCAGATTAATTCTAAAGAAAATTGTACTATCAAAGTCGTACGGGGCTCGTGCACAACACAAAAAGGTTCTCATTGTGTCCGAAGCTCAAAAGATTCGAGCAATTTGTAAGACACCGAGCCTGGTTCACTTATATGAAGCGAGTAGCAGACTTGCGACAATAGGATGGAACGAGGACGGCAAAGGGGTAGAGAGTCATAGTCTGCCACAAGGGTTGTCTATAAACCAGACTCTATTCTCTTAGCTCCACCTTTGACGTAGACACGTCCGCTGTACGCTCCAGCACAGAGCCACGAGTACACGGCGTCTGCGAGGGAGGCAAACACGTGCCCTCTCTAGGTTCGTTACACCTTAGACCAGACGCGTGCAATCCGTCGATAATACATCTTGAAACTTGACGCCCTGTCTGCGAGATTTTTTTTCAGTCAGCACGAGGCTGCTCGATGCGGTACAAAGGAGAAGATAGCTTCGTAGGATGTACAAGCTCGTAAAACGGATTCTTTTTTGCTCGAAAATATCGACAAAGAACTGCCATGTACGTGCGATCGAAAAATTAATTTAGCCACACGGCAATTTTTGTCGAATAGTACGTCTCGACAAAAGGAATGAAAAATGGGCAATTAATTCGTTGGGAAGTAAAAACGGAGCTCTCGAAACTCAGAAGAAGTGTGCATAAATCACAAAAATTTGCGTCGACTTGCTTAAAACATTGCAGAATACCATTGGAATGTGTAACGTTTTTTTTCATAGCAATGTTTTTCTCATCTGAAATACGTCAATCACAAAAGCACCTATCGTATTTCGTTTACTATATATATATATATATATATATATATATATATATATAGTATAGAATTGTACGCCCGCGTAAAAACGATATGTACGTTCCATTCGAAACGCCGCAGAATTAAAGCGGTCAATATCGGTCTTGAAATATCATATTTCGCCGGCTTACCCGCGTCGTCCATGGCATATGCCGCACAATCCCTAATGCGCGTGTATGCCCGTGTTTCGAACAAATGACGAGTCCTCTACCATTTTGCAGTCTGGTAAGTCGGATCCCTATTAAACATTAATTAAATTAGGCGCGAGTAGACGGAGGTCGAATCGAATAATAAGCGAGACGTATATACGTGGTCTCCATCGTCGTCGGAAGGAATATATTCAACAAATCCGAGAAATTCAAAAGTCTCTGTAACAAGGGTTCATTATCGATGCTGAAGAGATGGAAACCCCAAATCCAGTGTACATATTTCTTCATTAACCATCTCAGTATAGACACTAAAATTTCTTTTCGTTTTTTAAAATAACAAAATGTGCATTTAAGAATAAAAAAGTCATTTGTAATCAACGTGACAAAATCATGAACTGAACTATGAGTATGTCAATAAATGGAAAAAACGTATTGTTTTTATTTCTCCAAACGACACTATAAATTGAAAGGACAAAAATTAGTATTAGTCGATTCATCAGCAAACAAGCAAAGTAAATTTCTGCTCGATTTAAATACACAATATCAACACGCATGTATGCAAATATATTTACAAATGAAGTTGAAAACATATCGAAAATGCGATTATACGAACGAGGGCATGTGAGCTCATAAAATTACTTGAGCGTTCCAGTTAAAATGTACTGCATAAATTAACTGTCTCTGAATTCAAACGTTCTCGATAGAGTTGGGGATGCTTTGCGTAGTTGTAAACGAGACCGCTCGACAATAGCAAGAGAGACGAGTGTCGATAAACCGGGACATTGGGCTCTAGTGGAAAACTCACGTTTATAGCGGGCAGTTCACTCGTGAGCATTTGAACTCGCAAGAAAGAACTTCATTCGCCGTGGATACTTTCTCGATTCGACGTACGTCTGTATATGTATATAGCCTAAACTATGAAACGAAACAAAATTACATATTCAACAGTGTATAGGTATTGACACCCGATCTTCAGATTTTGATGACACGGGATGAATCTATCGTTTTCGGATCCGAGTAATTTAGTTGGGTCTCGGCTTTGGGAAAAACTCATTCGAGGCTTAAATAATAGGATCGATTTGTACGCATTAAGGGGCCAGTCCACTTTGAAAATTTCAAAAAATCGAAAGCATGCAAGACTTGAAGAAATCGACGATGATGAGCAATCAGAAGGGATTTTGTACGGTGCAAGAATTGTCGATTGAGTTTAGGTAAGAGTTTTTCATAGTATCAACTTCAAACGCGTTTTTCTCGCAACAACGTTTTGAAAATCTAGCTCCATCATATCTATAAAACTAATAAACCGATTCTCTTGAAATTGGAACCACATATTGTAAACATGATTCGCAACAAGATGACCCTCGATGGTTTTAAAATTATGATTTTTACTCTTTTTTGCGAAAAAAACGCGTTTTTTTCACTTCTATCGTTTTCCATCTGCCAGTTTTTTATTTTTTTATAAAACTTCATATCCGAGGGTCATTTCGTAGCTGGTGTCATACTGAATCAATGGACTTTGATTTTTTTAATTTCAGACAAGCCGTTGCCGAGTTGTGATGGAGCTACCTAGCCCACCTATTTTTGAGGCGTTACGTTAAACTATAGTTTTTGGACTTAAAAATGAATAAAAGTGAATGCATTTTTTTAAATGTATTTCAAGACTTTATTTATCAAGCCCAACAACTTTTATATTCATATCTTTTGTAAAATCCAAAAAAAAAAAAAAATCGCGAACGTAGCCTTTTTCTAGTGGCTCCAAAGTGGAATGGCCCCTTAATTGTCTACGAATAATAGAATATATTCATCTGGGTCGTCTTCCGTTATTGAGCTTGAAAATGTCGACTGAGTATTACTGTCAATGGAAAAAACACAACAATATAACATTTTCGATGTCCTCAGCCATCTGTACAGGGCATCACTCGAGCGTTCAGGTACTGTACTTATATATGGTACATGTAAACATCAATTCGTGATGTTTAATATCACTATAATGCAAAAACTACAAAATTAACGTAACATAAAATAATGAAATATGACATATTTGGGTATGTGCCGAAAGTGGACAATGACCCCCCGCGTTATAATTCAAGTTATTTCCCAACGGTGCCCAAGGCAAAAGAATTCTGGATGTATAAAGGATTAGGTCCAGTCGGGCTGAAACTGACATTGCAAAATGCAATGCACGTGTCTGAACATGCGCTCGGTATGGGTCAATTGATCTGATGATCAAAACAATTAAAATTCAAATACGGAAACATTTAATTTAAAAAGTCTAGTGCAATATATTCCGTTTAATACAATATGAGAATATAATTTTATGGTTTTATTATAAAATTTATAATTGTCAAACAAAACAAAAGCTTGTACGAGTTTCTTTTAATATTTCGATTGTTAGAACTGAATTTTTCATGCACCCAATAGGTGGGTATTCCTTATTGGCTCCGTTCTTACCTAAGCACTCAACATAAGCAACGATCTACCTAACATTGAATCAATGGCCCCGATTCCCGCAGACAAAGAAAGTACAAAAGTTCATGTGGAAAATTTCGTATCAATTGATTTTGTAATAGATGGGCCGTCCTCTAAATACGCAATGCCTTAATAATAGATTTTTCATTAATGAAAAAAAAAAACTCTTCGCATATTATTCGGGTGATTTTTTTTTCGTTTCTACTTACATCTATTATCAATGTCAAATTTGATAGATTGTTAATCGAGCGTATCGTTTGATTGTTATTTCGTTATTTTTCTTTCCTTAAGGTAAAAAGCATCAGTTTATTTGGTGCTAAACGATCGAGAGCAGCTTTCCACGTTGTTCTTGCAATGCCAGCTCAATTGCTTTGGCTCGAAGGGAAATTTACGAGCCGCAATTTTCCCAGCAGAATATTGTCTGTATGTACGTCGGCGATGCTCCGAGTTTAAGGAGGAATATAGATTTTTTCACACACACACGCACACACACACACACGTGTACGCACGTGCGCGTGTGTGTGCGTGCGAGATGATAATCATTAATCAGAACAATGGTGAATCTGAGTTTTTTCTCATCTCACATTTGAGGAATGAGCCACTGCCGAGAATCGGAATATCCCCATGATCTTTATGCGTATATCTGCACGACTCTCCCAGAGTTTGATGTCTAATGGCCCTGCCGAAAAAGTCGTGAACTACCACACCTCTAACCTGGTACGTTTTTTTGCAGACAAAGAAAAGAAGCTGGACGATCCTTCTCGTAGAAGGATATTACGGCATCTACAGGGGTGAGGCCTGCATATTTGGGGCGAATTTCGACGAGCAAATTCGAACTAAGTCGCAGAAAAAGCGAAATATTTTTGAGCTCAAACGTTTTCAAAAATGTGTGGCGGAGAGATAGCTTGATCGACACAAAGGTAATGAAAGATAGAGGAAGATTGATATATCACCTTCTCCTTCTTGATATTTCGCAGCAGAGCTGGCGGCGTTCGCGGCTCCTGACGCGAGGCTCTTCAGAGCATTGAAAAGTCCGCTCATTCTCCAATTAGAAACTTCGCGTCCTCTTCTTCATCGTCTCACACTCGCGCTTCCTCCCTCCTTTGTTCTCACTACCCATTTTCTCGTCTCATCTTGCTTATTTCCGCCACGCAAAGGTCCCCGATAATCGGAGATCCACGGTCAATTGGGCTTTAATCCGTTTTTCCTAGTGATCATGACCGAAGATTCGATCGTAGCATATTTCTCAACGTCCCCCACATCATTTCCGAATTTTCTCGAACACATTATCCGTTGATATATAACTTCCCACTTCAACGCTTGATTCGAATTGTTTTTTTTTAACACATACTTCCACCCTCCTCGGTGATTTTGTCAATTCGATCGATTAAAGATAAAGACCCTAAAATTGTTTCCAGCCATGTAGATTTATTGTATTTAATGAAAGGAAGGTAGAATACGCTGATTATTCATTTCTCAGCCCTTCGACGGCACACTTTCGCCACGAATCTCCGACTGCATGTGGGGTCGATCGGACCCCAGACGTTTTAAAGAACGTTGTATATCGGTAAATATGCCTTTTTTGTGGAGACGTATTTTGTACGCAATGATCCTCATTTTATAGCAAAAAAATGCTCCCTTAAGTAAAAACAAAAGTTAAGTGCCCAAACATTAATTCAAAGTGGGAGATGCGTTCACTGAGAAAAAAAACCAATTGAATCAAAGAAATATATTGGTTGATCCAAATAAATGTGCTGCCACGAAATGCCACCGATATATGAGATTGTTGCAATACTATAAAATATTGGAAAATGTGATTGATTTAAATAACATATTATTTTATTTGAAAAAGTTCTTCTGTTCTCTGAATATATGTATACATTATCCTTCAACTAAAATTATATCCAATTGAAATCATTCTATATACAATCCGTAGATGTATTGCATGAAACAATTAAGCGGTTGCTACAAACACTTTTTATTTCGTACAAAAATATAATTAATAGAATTAATTATTTCTTTACTACATCGAAACGAATATGCCATGGGACCTAAGTTTTTCAATTTGTTTTCAGTCTAAAATAAAAAGTAAGCATGAGTATGATCATCCACGATGATAGTGGAGAGAATATCAGATATTCAACTGATTACAACAGATACTACACTTTGATCTTAGCCACAGGCCAAGAAGCGATACTCTTTAGAGTTTTCCAGCGTTTAAGGGGTGAGATGCAGACAGAATTTTCAAAAAATCGATTTTTATATACATTTTCTTGAAGCATGATGTGTCGAAAATATTCCCTGAAAATTTCAAGCCAATCCGATGAATAGTTTCCGGGATATCCCACAATTAGTGAAGGGGCGTCGGGTCCCCATGGGAGGTAGCGGCTGACAAACGCGCAAACGATAATACACGGAAAGGCAGAATGCTTCGAAGACAACAACAAATTGATATTTTGGAAGCTTCCACATCGGCAGAAGCACTATTTTATGGGCCAGGTATTGATGATCCGACGTGAGTAGTTTTTTAATTAATATTTCTATACATAAATCAAGTGTAAAATTGGAAAAATCTTTCCGAAATTTCTACAGAAACCTTAGCAACATTTTATAAGGAATACTTTCGTGCTAAAATTTCCCAAAATGTTTTTAAAAAAAGAATTCATCCCGAAAAACTTTAATTTCTTGAAAATTGTTTTTACAATTGGCTATGAACAATTGAATGCTCGACTTTTCGGCAAAAAAATTGTGGTTTTCAGATTCAGCGGATCAAAATACATAAAAAAAGTTTAGCTTCATCCATCGAGCTCAAAATTTTACGAACATATAATACATCGAGAAACTTTAAACGCGTTTTTCTCGAAACTATGTTTTTCAAGCGGTGACCACTATAATTCAAAAACCACTCGATGTATTTTGATCAAATTTGGTGTGCTTATTGATAGCATTAATAACTAGTCCTTAATCGAATGATTTTCATTTTTGTTGAAAATGTCTATTTTTCTTAACAATAATCGCGCGATTTTTTGGTCGAAAATCGAAAGTGATTTGTCGGAAGCCGCCATTATGTTAATTAAAAAAAATCTTCGATCAAGGACTAGATTTATTATTAAACTAATGATTTTTCTTGGTTTTTTTTAAATTATTTCAGATGATCCAGTAACATTTTATGATGATCACCGCAAAGCACTACATGCCGAAGGGGGTCCGACCGAAATGGCGATATTTTTATAAATAATCAATATTTTTCTTAAAAAATTTGTACAAGTCAAGTTGAAATATAACATAAAAAGTCTATGTAACCACTTTTGTAAAACAAACTTAATTACTATTAAAAAAAATGATTGAAAATGCTCGTTGTTTCACGCCTCTTACTGCATCACACCCCTTAAGTAGATTTTCGGTTGGCGCTACGCTTACGAGAAACGAGCGCGCGGGCGCCTTCTAGCGGTTGCTCTGAGAACTACGGGTATCCTCACACCAATAATTTCGGTGGCGCTCGGCCATGATTTGGTTGAATTATTCAATCAAATGTGGAAGACGCAAATTTTACTTTTGCATAATTTTGTTACCAATTCAGATATTTAGATAATATTTTTCAATCAAAATAAAATATTAATATTTTAACAAATAATGTACTTAAAAATCAATATTGAATATGGTGAAAACAATAAAATAACATATGTACTCAATAGAAATTTTAATTGAATCAAACGAGCGAAATTCAATTTTTCTTGTGTAATCGAATCAACAATATTCATGTTATGAATTGAAACGCTTTTTTCGTACGTTGCAGAAAATGCATTCAAAACTATACAGGGTGTCCCAGAAGTAACGTACGCCCTTCTAGCATCTGGTAGAAAAAAAAATTCTGAGATGAAAAGTCCTCAGTCTTTTTTTGATCAGACGCATAGATAATCAATTATGAATAAAAATAAATACCCAATCAGATGCGCGCTACAGCGGAAAGGCAGCGTAGAGGGGAGGGATAGGGGAATGCGTTGTAATTGCGTGCGCCTAAAAATGTGGGCGGAGGGAAAATTTCGAAAGCATGTGTGCATGTGCACACACACACACACACGCGTGTGCGCACCTACACTCACACTAGGACCACACACTTGCGCGCACACACACACACACACACACACGCACACTTGCATACGCACACTCACACACTTAATCACACAGACATACATACTTGCACACATGCACGCACACACACACTCTCTCAATTACACACACGTATGCACACACTTGCACACACACACGCACACACGCGCGCACACACTTGCATACGCGCGCACACACACACACACACACGCGCGCGCACGCACGCACGCACGCACTTGCACACATGCTTTCGGAATTTTCCCTCCGCACACATTTTCAGGCGCACGCAATTACAACGCATTCCCCTATCCCTCCCCTCTTCGCTGCCTCTCCGCTGTAGCGCGCACCTGATTGGATATTTATTTTGATTCATAATTAATTATCTATGCGTCTGATCAAAAAATGACTGAGGACTTTTCGTCTCAGAATTTCTTTTCCTACCAGATGCTGGAAAGGCGTACGTTACTTCTGGGACACCCTGTATAATTTGTTCGCGATCATTTTTTAGATAGTTTCAATAATATGTTGTTCTCGGCTAACAATATATCTTTTGAATTTAAAAAAACTTCCAATTTTATCATGTTATTGAAGTCAATAGCGTTTTGTTTGGACTAATAAATCCGATTATTTACGACGACAATTTTAAAATTGAATCAACGAAATTTTATTCAATAACATCAATGATATTGGAACAATGATTTTTTTTTCAGCGAAAAATTGAAAAATACGTACTTGCACGAAAGAGAAAGGACGTCAAAACGACCTAGTCTGCAGTCGAAGGGTTAAATGTAAGTATTTAAATTGTATCTTAGTTTTCATAATGAAATATGCAATAAACAATCCATTTCCTCCTGTATTTTTTTAATTCGCATGCGAATATTGATCAGCGGATTCGATGAGGAATTTTCAATAATGGCTCGATCGCGATTGTTGACACGATTTTCGTCCGTGAATAGAAAAAAAAAGATGTAATTAGAAAGCAAAAGAAAGGTTACATTTGGAAATTGGGTGCAAAAAAGGATGGCATTTATTTATTTTTCCTTGAAGACCAATAGCCCGAACTTTCATACGTTTGTCTCAACTTTAGCAATTTGGAAAGCCTTTAAACCGATAGTTTTGATTATCGGCGTATTTGGAGCACCGCGAGTTTTCCGGGATAAATATTCCGAGAAACAAAAGTTGTCGCCAGAAAAACAAAGTTATCCAACGAGGAAACGAAAAGGGAAAAAAGAAATTTCACGAAGGAACCAATTTTCATTTATCCCCATAATCCCGTCAATATTCGAACGTAACTTTCTCTCTCGTCTCGCGTCGGCAAGGTTTTATCGGTTGCTCCAGCAGGGTCTTTTCACCCTTGGACTCGTTAACGACTCATTAAGCGAGATCGTTCCCGAGTGACCGAGAAACGGCGTAAAGTCACGCGGCAATTGTACTCGCTTATGGGACTGGAAATTGGAGCTAAATCAGTACAAAATTTATCCTCCCATCATATCAAGTCTGCAATCATCATTAATCCGCGATACGTATTCTTTTTTTTCTGCTCACAAACAAAAACCAACGAAAAAAATACATTTTTGGTCAATAACACGAATCGTCATCGTTATTAAGAATAAATCCGTGTCCCAAAACCTTACAACCGCATGAGCGAATTCGTGCTTTTTTCACTTTCTAAAAGTCACTTTACCCATTTTATCAATTACAATGATCCATTCCCGTTCTTGGTACCGAAAAATGAAAAATTCCATGGCATGTGTGTAGATGTTTTTGTTTTTCCATTTTAAATAAAGGAATAGTTCGCGATCGTTTTAGCCTTAAGCCTGATGGGCCGCGTCACTCGTGTACTTATCGCCCACGGCTTTCCGGCTGCGTAAGGCCGACTACTATATATACATATATATTGCACACACGACCCGCTCCAGTCCCGTTTCGATAGAGCTCACAGCTGTCGCTCTCGACACACTATCCCAGCCTTTAGAAGTGGGATAGCACGTAATAGAGAAATGCGATTCTCGTTGGCATATCAATCGCATATCAATACACATAATTATGCAGAAATAACTTGCTCGAAAAAGAAACACATGATTCGAGGGAAATTTCACTTACAAGCATTTGGAATATGATTAACAAATCGTCCATTTTCTAAGCAGCAAAAAAGCGCCTCCAACTTTTATCTTCGATGTATTATTTTCAATACAATATCATCGAAATGTCGGCTTGCGTTATTTGTAAAATTTCGTTTCAAAATGAAATAATAACGAAACGACAAAAATATTAATGTGTTCTTTTGTTTCGCACAAGCACGCAAATGTACAGCTAAAAAGTACATTCGATGTCTATATGGTGATTCCTTCTTTGGGCGCAAAAATGTTTCTGGAAAAGGGGGAGGGGGTATCACGATTGTGAATTATTCGTCTACGTTGCAACGTATTGACCACGTCACGACGTATATTTTATACGAGTTTCTTCCATCCAAGTATATTATATTCATGTGCCAATGTGTGTGTATATAAATATATATATATATATATATATATATCAATGCGAACCAAAGTGAGCGGCCGAAGGATGAGGATTTAGTGAGCACTAAAATTTATCACGTCGACAAGACCCTGAATAAAGGTCGAAACACATCGTAGGTGAACCATCAAGGTTTGTAGAGCACGAATATTTCACGAGCGTATTCCGTATCTACTGACTATTTTCACTTCGATCGTTCTTTTCCTCTCTCTCTCGCTCTCTCGCTCGATCTCTTTTATCTCGTTCTCAAAAGAATCCAGCTCTGTTCCGGGCAAGCTCGTGTACCCTCTGGAACTCGACTTTCGTGGCTGTATCCTTCAAAAGTATCGCAGGACTGCCCTCAAATTTTCACACTCTCGTCCCGTGGTTCCAAATAGTGGCACCGACTTTACGAAACCGCAAAAGATAATGAAAAGAGAGACGTAGAGAAGAGGCAAATGGAAAAGTGACAAAAGCACAATAAGAGCAATGAAAAAATCAGACTTTCACGTGAAGAAACGAAACCGGAGGAAAAACCGCACCAGTGCACGCTGTTATATAGGTAACGAAGTGTCTTTTCGTGGTCGTCGCCGTCGTCGAGTCAGCTGTGCGGAGAAACGAGAACTCAGACCGAAACAACTTGCGCGCGCGCCACGCTACGCCACTTCCACTGCCACCCTTCTTGCCCTCTTATCGCGCTTTTTCGCTCGTTCTTTCTCCCTCGCTCTCCTCCGTCTGTGCTGCTGCCCGCCCCTCCTCGCCGTTCGTGCCTCTCGCCCTGTCACTTTCCACCCCTCGCTTTTTCCATCTTGCGCGTACCCCTTAGCGAGCGCACCTAACAGAAAGGGCAGTATTTCCCCCTCAGAATTCACTCTCGCCCGAAACAACCGACTCGTTGATTGTCCGTGAGCGCACTGTAGCCCGTCCCAAAAGCATTCGACCATCGGAACATACACAGCGAGCCAACCACCCACCCCCTTAAGCTTCACGGCGGAAGCTCCGAGACGCATGCGTTCGAGCTCGATATGTCCCTGAAGCTTCCGAGTGATAGAAGCGCACCCCGTGCCTTGTCCGTGCATCTTCCGTCTCCAAGATGCGCGCTTATTTCTTCCACACACATACGAGTCTCAAGCACAACTTGAATCGTTCTTCAACTTCGATAAAGCCTCTCCCATTTTCATCGATTGTCAGGGTTCGATGAACTGTGATCTTCGATTTCTACTGTTCCGTTTCCCATAAACATAACGATATTGATTTAAGGGGTTACCCCCACTTGCGATTATGAAAAAATCGATTTTTTTATTGCATTTTTTTGAAGTATAAGTATCTGAGAATATGTCCTGAAAATTTCAAGTCGATCCGAACAAAATTGACTGAGATATGAGCGTTGAAAGAGAAGAATCCGCGTTGAAAGAGCGTTGAAAGAGAAACTTTAAACGCGTTTTTCTCAAAATGGCATTTCTGAAGTCGGTGATGAAGATTACTCGAACACTAATGAACCGATCTTCGTAAAATTTTGCAGGCTTATTTAATACATAAAAATGTAGTCTATAATCGTTCGATTTTTTTTTCGAAAAAAGAGGCCGTTTTATAGCCAAAAAACGGCCGTTTTTTTTTCGTTAAAATCGAACCACTAACTTTGACTGTCCGCCATTTTGTGAAAAATGAATATTTTTCAAAATCCTTCGATTAAAGACTAGTTTATACTTATATTTGACTAAATCCATCCGCATTTTTTTCTTCAGATGATCCACTTCGCCGCAATGTTGGTCACCGCAAACCGTGTATATAAAAACATTATTTCATTGACGGCCATTTGCCACTAAACAATATAATATTTTTCAATAAAAAAATTACTGAAAGTTCTTCAAGATGTGTTCTTTAAGATGGTATATTGATCGATTAAAAATGTTTCGTAGTTTTCTTTAAAAAAAATCATGAAAAAGGCCTTTTTTGCGCTACAAGTGGGGGTAACGCCTTAAAAAAATTATTTGCAAAGCAATAGAAATTTCTATGCCCAATACAAGTCTAATACACGGAATCGCTTTTATTACAGTATGCCTTTTTGAATGTTTAGATGGTTTATCCGCCATGCTAGACCTACGATTGCAGATCCGAATAAGCATCGAGATTTCGAATTAACCCCTTTAAATTTATCTTTAAGTGTATAAAGTAAGGTGAATAAAATCGTAGTAATCTGAAAACATTTTCCTTGAAGACTTCTTGCGATGTAATTTCAATTTTATTACATTTTTTCATTGCAAAACAACTCTGAAAAATATTGTCTTCAAATTTCGTCTATAAAATGTTTACCGAAATAAAGAGAGGAAAAACATGATTATCCCAATTAAATAGGGACGCGTGTTAAAAAATCATTATTTTTGCTGTTGTTATAATTATTATAATAATTATTATAATTGTTATGATTATCGTTAATAATCATCATCATTATCATTATTGCCACTACTATCATCACGCAGATATTACGAGAGGAAAGTATTTATCGGTGAGCTCGTTAATTAGATCGTGCACAATTTTCCGGAAGCATATTTGAACGGTGGATAAATCCTAAGCAACTAATTTTCGCCTTCCCTTTCTGAGAAACGATGTAATGATAATGCGATGCGATGCCGCCCGCATGCAAGCTCTGCTCTTTCGCTGTCTTTCCGTCCCTCACCGCCGTTTCACCCTCTCTCTCTTTTCTAACCGTGCGATGCGGTTAAAACGAGGATAGATAATGAGTATTTTCGATTTGCAAGCATGCCACGATCACAATGTGTACTCGAGCGAAACGGGAAATGAGATCGAAGAAGCTCATGGATCGACGAGCTTATTAATCGATCCACGTGGGCTGCGACAAAGTTGTAGGTCAGTCAGTAAGAGGGACTATACGAGCGATTTCTCTCGTTTTTTTCCTTCTCCTGCGTATTAATAAAGGGTGTTTTCCAAAATGCGGAAGTCACAGATTGCCAAGATCGATTCTTAAAAGTTCGCATCGAGCTCATTATCGAACGGTGCCATCGAATAATTGGTGAAAAAGAAAAGGTACGTAAGGATTTTTCCTTTTTTTGACAAGTGATGTTTTTTGCACATCGAAAGGAACACATTTTATAACACACACACACACACACACACGCACACACACGCACACACGCACGCACGCACGCACGCACGCACGCACGCACGCCTCAAAAATATTTAGAGGTCACTCGTAAAAACCCATGAATTTTACGCTTTACAATTTGTAAATCAAGCTCGCAAAAGCTCTAGGCGGCCAATGAACATTTAGTGGCCGCTCAAGAGCTGCGAAATTTCTAATTGTCGCGATTCTTTTTCTCCTCCCACTCATAAATTTAACACTTTGTAAAAATATTCAAAACAATTAATCCCTTTCTTCTTTAGAAACGGATTTTTTTATTTACTTCACACTTCTAACCCGATAAAACGGGGCACCTATAATTTAGTTTACGGACAAGAGCTCTAAAGAATTATTTTATGAGAACAAATATTATAATTCTTGGGTTAGTGGTGTGGGGTGACGTTGAAAAACCTGTTTCTAAAGAAAAACGATTAATTGTTTTGAAAAGTTTACAGAGCGTCAAACTTATGAGTGAGATGAATAAAAAGGAATTGGCGAAAATTGGAAATTTCGAAGCTCTTGAGCGCCCACTAAATATTCATTGATCGGCTAGAGCTTTCGCTACAATTTTTCTTTTTAAAGAAGATAATTGGATGGTAAGAAAAACGAAAAAAATAGAGCTCAAATTTGGGCTACCCTAATATATATGGGGTGTTCCATACCATTTCGAACGGTCAGAAAGTTGTCCACTCTCAAAAGAATGGAAATTTTGTCAAATTATTTAATTATATGAAAAAAATCAGTGTAAATTTTTTCAAAATTTTTGGATCGCATTTTCTCGAGTTTTTCAATATTTAAAATGTTTCAAAATACCGTTATTTCTCGTGATTTAACAGAAAAATGTTTAAGACTAAATATTTTACATGAACTTTGTGAAAAAAATTTGTTTTGAATTTTTTGAGTTTAAAAAATGCCCATTTTCACCAAAATTATACAAAAATATTTTTTTCGGTCGGTATGTCACTTTTGATCTTTCTCAAAAAAATCCAGAAAATACTCTGAAGTGTGTACAGTAACACCTATTTTTTTCAGAGTGGCTCGATTCGTTGTTCCAAAGCTGTGCTTTGTTTTTTAATTATTATGAGATATTTTTTTGGACAAATCAATTATTATCAAAAATTATTCTCTCCCAAATTTTTCTCACATTTTTCAGGCAATAAACATCCATAACAGTAATAATTTTGTTGAGCTTAATCATAAATTATCGGTAAGGTATACAAAGTTAACCTTGACATACAAAGTAACGTTCGTCGTCCAACATGAAAATTTTGATACAAAGTAACGTCGTCGTGCAATACGGAAAATGCGATACAAAGTATCGTTGGCCGCCCAATATAAACATTTTCATACAAAGTAATGTGCGCCGTCAAATGCCTTGTACATCCTTCAGTTTGTCAACATTTCCCCTCCATGCCAAAATACTATCGGAGTTCTCAATGTGTTTTGATTTTTTTACACTAGGTTGCACGGTGTGAGCCAAGCAGAGAAGTCATATGCTTCCTTTGAATGTTCTTGGTGGTTTCTCGAGTGCCTTGTTACAAACTAATTAATGAGTAATTATTTTGATGATGGCATCAACGAATAATATGTCCATATTGCACGACGACGTTACTTTGTATCGCAATTTTCCATATTGCACGACGACGTTACTTTGCGTCACGATTTTCATGTTGGACGACGAACGTTACTTTGTATGGCAAGGTTAACTTTGTATACCTTACCGATAATTTATGATTAAGCTCAAAAAAATTATCACTGTTCTGGATGTTGATTACCTGAAAAATGTGAGAAAAATTTGGGAGGGAATAATTTTTAATAATAATTTATTTGTCTAAAAAAAAATATCTCATAATAATAAAACAAAGCACAGCTTTGGAAGAACGAATCAAGCCACTCTGAAAAAAATAGCTGTTACTGTACACACTTCAGAGTATTTTCTGGAATTTTTTGAGAAAAAGCAAAAGTGACATACTGACGGAAAAAAAATATTTTTGTATAATTTTGGTGAAAATGGGCATTTTTTAAACTAGAAAAATTCAACACAAAATTTTTTCACAAAGTTCATGTAAAATTGCAACTTTTTTGTCTTCAACATTTTTCTGTTAAATCAAATGCTCACAAGATATAACGGTATATTGAAAATTCTGAAATTTAGAAAAACTCGAGAAAATGCGATCCAAATATTTTGAAAAAATGTACACTGTTTTTTTTAAATATAATTAAATCATTTGACAAAATTTCAATTTTTTTGCGAGTGGACAACTTTTTGACCGTTCGAAATGGTATGGAACGCCCCATATATATATATATATATATATATATATATATATATATATATATATATATATATATATATATATAACAATCGTTACAATTGCAGCTTGTCGCAAATTTAAACTCTCACAGTATCGCGTTGACAATTTTGCTAGTGGGCAATTATGAAATATCGATGAAATTACATGTCACACACATGTAGCTTCGACAACGATAAATCAATCCAAGTTTTTTCTTCCTTGTTCCAACGAAGGAAATAAAAGTAGGCTTTTGTCTCCGTGAGTTTGTGCGCCTTTTACCAAGTTTGCTGGAAACTAACATTGCCAGTTGGGGATTCGGTACTCACGTACCGGATATGGTCGCCACACGACAACGTCGTCGGGGTAATGTGCGTGAGTGTACAGCAGAGTCGCAGGATAGAGACCAGCGGGTAAGTTAAATAGGTAAAGCGAGCGGGTCTGTTGGAGAGAGAAAAGCTTCACATTACGGTCAGCCGTTTTACACGATAGTCTTGCTTCGCCATTAAAAGTTTATGCATGTGGTTATATGTGTGTGAGTTGATGCCATAGGTATGTACGAGAGAGAAGATGTCTCGTGCGAAATATATGACGAGTTTTACGGTGCGACCGGAGCATGCGCAGCGGTTGTTTCACATCTTGGCAAGCGGCAAAGCGTAATTATTGATCACTGCACCGTACGAGACTCTCACTTCATCCCCGTATGGCGGAGAGCGAGCTCGTTCTGTTTTCCGCTTGCACCGCTCACGAAGAAATATCTTATCGTACGTACGATTTTAGATTCCCGCTTTATCTCACGCCAAATATACTGTTTTTTACGAGC
Source organism: Ophion ellenae (assembly GCA_963210295.1). Classification (NCBI taxonomy): domain Eukaryota; kingdom Metazoa; phylum Arthropoda; class Insecta; order Hymenoptera; family Ichneumonidae; genus Ophion; species Ophion ellenae. Next base: position 14,798,623 of record OY723387.1, on the reverse strand, counting down.
CGGAAGATCATGGAGAACGTTAATCTCCACAGCAAGAGCCAGGCTTTAACGTGGCACAGAAAAAGGTTATTGGCAATTTCTTCGGAAATAGTGGATGTCAAATGTACAAAGAGAGGGCGGCCTGTGCCTTTTTGCAATCATTTCACCAGGTCATAAGAACTTATTCTTGGTCGAAATAAGTTCTTACGAGGAAAGGTTGCGAGGTCGTTCTCTCCGACTTCGATGAAATTTGCCATGCACGTAGAATGGGTAAAAATAGGTAACACGTATTTTTTTAATATCTGCGGAACCCGATTTTCTAGGGTTGAAACGCACCCTCTAAAATTGGGTTTTTTTTCTCGTTTTTCGTCGATAACGTTTTAAGGGGTTACCCCTACTTGCGATTTTGAAAAAATCGATTTTTTTATTGCATTTTTTTGAAGTATAAGTATCTGAGAATATGTCCTGAAAATTTCAAGTCGATCCGAACAAAATTGACTGAGATATGAGCGTTGAAAGAGAAGAATCCGCGTTGAAAGAAAAACTTTAAACGCGTTTTTCTCAAAATGGCATTTCTGAAGTCGGTGACCAAGATTACTCGAACACTAATGAACCGATCTTCTTCAAATTTTGCAGGCTTATTTAATAGATAAAAATGTAGTCTTTAATCGTTCGATTTTTTTTTTCGAAAAAAAATGGCCGTTTTATAGCCAAAAAACAGCCGTTTTTTCGTTAAAATCGAACCATTAACTTTGGCTGTCCGCCATTTTGTGAAAAATGAGTATTTTTTAAAATCCTTCGATTAAAGACCAGTTTATACTTATATTTGACTAAATCCATCCGCATTTTTTTCAGATGATCCACTGCGCCGCAATGTTGGTCACCGCAAACCGTGTATATAAAAACATTATTTCATTGACGGCCATTTGCCACTAAACGATGTAATATTTTTCAATAAAAAAATTACTGACAGTTCTCCAAGATGTGTTCTTTAAGATGGTATATTGATCGATTAAAAAAGTTTTGTAGTTTTCTTTTAAAAAATTCATGAAAAAGGCCTTTTTTTGCGCTACAAGTGGGGGTAACGCCTTAACGGTACGAGATATGAAAAAATTTCATATTGCAACAATGTTTATTTTTTCGTGCACTACAAATTGGAGATGATCGTGAAACTTCACGAATTTAACCTTGGTTGAAATTTAATCTTTTCCGTAATTGTATTTCGGAAACAATAAACTCAGCGACTTATTTTTTACTTCTTCTGGATATTACTAATCTGGTGTTTGGTATTTTTTATGGACATATATCGACCCGGAAACTCATAAAATTAAATGAACGGTACTACTGCCAGCATTCGATATGTTTGTTTATAGCCTGTGAGTAAAAAGATGCTAACTTTCATATAAAATATTTTGCGTCAGAAACGACGAATCTCCTTAAACTGCCACAAACAGTGAGGAATTGCATTTCTTTTGACCCATTATAGATATGAATACATTCTGTCGAAAGAGGCAGTCGCGCGAGAACGACCTTAGATAAATCAGGTATTTATGGAACTTTAAGGCCGCATTCTAGTGTGAACACCCATTTTCACGGTGATTTTTTGGGAATTAAATTTAGAGAAACGGTTGAATCTACAGTGTTAGTATTTCACTACCATATTTATATATGCTTGAAGTAACATCTTGCATTTTTTGAAGCACTTTTTTCGAAATTGTACATGATACTTAGTGTTGCGCAGGTCATGGCGCGAAATTTTTTATCGTCGGGCGTTATGATTGCGGCCGTCCTTGTCATTTGTCGCAAACACTTTTTTAAATGCTAATCTTTACGAATGTGGTTATCGTTCGGCCCTTCATCTTTCTAATTGTTTTATAATTCATATTTTTCGGGGCTCCAAGGAGTGAACATTTTGTTGTAAAAATATTTTTTTCAAACACCGCCATTTCGTAAATTTTTCCTTAAATTTTCTTATCAGATGGTCGAACGTTAAACACATTCGTAAAGACTAGAATTTTTGAAATATCGTCTGTTTTATATAACAAAGACGGTCCAAACAACACCGGACGAAACAAAATTTGCGCGACATGACCTGCGCAACATCAAATATCATGTACAATTTTGAATAAAATGCTTTGAAAAAATTGAAGATGTTACTTCCAACATGTAAAAATAACTGTAAAAGTACTAACACTCTAGATCAAAGCGTTTTTCTGAATTTAATAAATTAAATTTAGAGGAAACGCTTAATTGAACGGTTAATTATCAAACTCTTATGACTTGTTTTATACTTTGGGAGTGCGCAGGAATTAGGCAGTTTGCATGAATTTATAAAGTGCATTAAAGTATGCGAATTGTTTTGCCACGGTTTAATCATGCGCTAATTACAAACAGCACTTGCTTCTCGCAGTGAGTCACGGCGGCAATACTGGAAATACAACCCGCAAGACTTTTGAGAACATGCCGGATCACCAAAATCCACCTAAATGTTTCATCTATCATATATGAGACTGTGATTGAAACTGGGTGATTTTTGTACTAGTGTAATCTGAAGGAATAAGTGTTTGTTTATTTATGTGATTGTTTTAGCCTGCTACAAAATACAGATATTTTATTATGTTTGATTTTTAAATAATTAAAGAAATAATTCAATTTCGAACTTATATCGGTGCTTCATGACCTACCAAAACCACGAATTTGGCCTATATGCGAGCTTTTACCGCGCTTTTTGGTCTTTGTAAAGTCCCGCGGTTTTTGGGCTACACAAGCGGCGTCTGGCGGCGGTTTCGCTCACTACACGTCTGGCAACTCTGCCCACTGACTCAAGAGGCTCCCACGCTTCTGCAAAATTGACTTGAAATTTTGACTGTAGCTTCTCAGATTGCTTAGACAGTCAAGCACGAGTGCTTTTTTCGATTAATTGAGAATTGTAAAAAATATATCACTCTTTATATGGAAATTATGGTCGAAAGAAGGACCTTTTTTCAAACTCGTCGCTATTTTTTTTTTTATTATTTTTTTTTTTTATTTCCCCCCGTACTTGACTGCTAAAACTAATATCATAAACGAAAATATTTCTCTCCTAGTTCCAAGATTAAATGTACGACAGTTCCACTACGTGTCGCGGAGAGGGTTGGCTGAAAACCAGTAGTGCTATAGCAACTCGTGCGCCGCCATTTTGTATTTTTGATAGGTTTATATTATAGATATTGATATAAAAGTTATTACACTTGATAAATACACTTTCGAAATAGATAAAACATTTTTTTCAAATGTATTCGTGTAACCCAAACAAACTTTAAGCGCGCTTTTCTCGAAACAACGTTTTGCGACGGCTTGTTGATAAAATCATCGAAACTACTGAACCGATCCTTATGAAATTTTAACCACATATTCTTTACAACTATAGCGCAAATCAAGATTTTTTTAAATTTTGATATTTACTATTTTTTTGCCAAAAACGGTGAAAAAAAAAGTTTTTTTTCGAAAAATGTCCGCCATTTTGTTATTTTTGCATATATAAAAAATCGTATGATATACGCGATAGCCATTAACATACCGAATCTAAAACCGGTTGATTCTTTTGTTTCGGATGATCCATCTCCGAGATTTCATCAATCGCGCGAACCTATAATTTTTTACGACATTTTTTTAACGACCATTTTCGTCTATAATTAGTGATTTAAATAAATCAATTTTTTTCTAAATGTTTTTCAAAAGTGTATTTATTAATTCAAAAAATGTATGAAAATAGCCTTTCTAGCGTCTAAAGTGAGAAGACCCCTTAAACAAAATTCCAAAGAAAACGGGCGAAAATAGGCAGTTACAGTGGTGTCCCCCCTTAAGTAATTCGTAACATCATAATTTCACTCTTTCCGAATTCATTACATACTCACAATCAGATGAATGTAATTTTTTTGCAATCGCATACCCTTTAGAGTTTGTCATTGGACTTTCACGCCGTTAGCTTTATTATGTATAAAAAGAATTGCATTGCCAACAAAATCAAATAAAGACTTCGAGTTCAAAAAAGGAACTCAAGGCTGAGCGCGCTCTGCAATCACCACGCCATGAGACATTCCATGAGGATGTTCCACATTCGGATAACTTGTTACTTACTGCGAATGAATCAGTTACGTTAAAAACCGCAATGCTCCAGCGATCGTGATAAAACGAATAATCGTCGCGTCTTTATATTACGACGAGTCAAAATGTGAAATAAAAATTTGGAATATTTGCACCACTCGAACTCTCTAACTGATCTTTTTGATCTATCAATTGAAATATAAAAACCGGTTCGAAATCAACCCTCCGAATCAACCTCACGAGACAGTATTTCATCATCAAATATACTGTCAACATCACCCATCCTCCAAGCACAAACCAAAAGAAAACTAGTAATATTGACAATATTCAGGTTCGTTATCTAACATAATTCTTATCTCTCTTACAATAACTTGTCATAAATAATCACTCACACAATATCAACATGATTAGAAAAAACTAACAGAAAATTTACACAAATCATTATAACACATCTAAAACTTATTTATAACAATAAATACTATTATAAAAAAATCTGTAATTTTTATTTATATAATTTGTATCGCGAAATTTGTAGAACAAATAAAGTTTCTGAAGAGGATCCGAACCAAGGATCGAAACGTAAACGAGTGAAAAAAAACTCCTTTTTTCTTTCCACCACGACCTTGGAAATCTCACGGGCCGAATCGAAGCCGATTCCTCAACATCTCGTGGTATCACCACGACCGCACACCACTCATACTAATTGATCTTTTTATATTTTATTCAATTATCCAGGTTATCATGCATACAAATTCTTCATCGGAACACGAAAGACTTTCCCATCGAGATCGGTGCGCCGCGGTAGAACGATAAGCCTCAAAAAGGGCCTGGTAGGCGTTTCTTTCCTATTACGAATAATCTCAAGGGTTATTGGAGAGAACTTGAGACACTGCATTCGGAAGACTTGAGAGAATTATGAAAAAGTGCTTCTCCCGCAATTTTGGCAGGCTTCTTTTTTTTCCTTCTCGCACGACGTTAAGTGTGCGCAAGAGAGAAAAAGAATTTAAGCTCGTTGGCAGAAGCAGCCAAGAGCCGCAATGCAGAGGCCATTGATCCCGGAATACACGAATGGAATAAAGAAATATCGTCGCGCACCGCACGTATCTCAGTCCCGGGTACAAAGAGTTGGGAAAAAAATAAACGAGAACTCGCTCGATGAGCTTCTACTAATTTCTATGGCCGCGCGAATGTCGCAGAATTTTCTCCTATTTCGTTTCTCGATCGCCATTGGTTGCCTTATTCCATACGATCCTGTGTGTGTACTCGTGAAGCAAATTACTACAAAACAGCCGAAGGTGTCCGTATCCGTGGCTGTGTTGCTGAAATGTCAATGCGGAAAGCACACGAAAGATACTGCCAAAACGATAAACGCTTCGTCGTTTAGCTTTTTCACAGCTCCTCCCAACTTCCTCAAAATACGAAGACAAAAGAGAACAAAAATTGCCGCAGAATTACTCCATTAATTTAGATGTTTCTCATTGTTGACCCACTATACCGAGCAATTCGCTCCATCAGTTGAATTAATGAATTTCTTAACTTTCTTAACTATGAGGTTCAAGCTTGCATCGTTGGAATGCAACGACTTTTTTTTTCTCCGTATTCTGGCATTATTTTAGCACATTTAGGCTACGGAAGCCAGCAAAACATTTTTGAAAATCCTTACTGAAAATTCGTAACCAAAAACTGGGAAAAAATATTTCAGATCATAATGAAACGAAAATAAATGAAAAAGTCAAGAGGAATTTTCGTTGCATTCTAACTTCAACACCATTCTTAACTGGCGGTTTCACGTCACGCGTCCTTTCATTGAACAATCGATGCCACAGATAATATCCAGAAATGACTTTTCACGCTTGAAATCTGCGTGAAAAAATATTAAGACGGGATATGCCAATTTACAACGATCAAAAAATCGGTTTTTTTTATTTCTCTTCAAACGATAGAACTATATATGTACAATATTTTCCCAAAGTTTCAAAACAAAATTCGAAAAACTTCGAACGTCACAGCCCGTCAACACTGGGCCTTACCGCTCGAATTCACAGCAGGCGTAAACTTCAAACGCCTTTTTTTGAAAACTCTCGAAAAAATTTCGAAATTGGGGTTCAGGATTAGTCAAAAACTATTAAGCCGATTGAGTTTAAAGTTGGTAGAAATATTAATAATATTGCTACCTTCTACTTGACGAGAATTGTTTTTTTTTCCTTTAATTCGAAAAAAAAACTACTTTTTTTCATCCAAATTTTACAGAATTTTTTCGTGAAATGTTGATTTTTTTTGTAAATGTGTGCCATTCTCTTAAATTTGCATTTTCTTCATTTTAATTACTGTCAAATGGAAACTATACATGTTCGATTTGATTTTTTTTAATTTGTTCGCAAATCCAAGTCTACGGGAAGGTAGACTGTACGCCGATTCGTAACTCCCGCGGTAACCTTGGTGCAACACGCTGCTACAGCTCCGCCATTTTGATGATAAATGAATATAAAAAAATTGTTTTTTATACTTAAATATACTATTAAAGTATACCTACAGTTTGATGAATGTAGAATAATTATTTCTTAGTTGAAAAAAATCCCCTCAAAATAGCTTTATTTCTCCCCAACTGAATATATATCCCGCCTTAAAGAAACCAGCAGATAATTCGATAAAAAATATGTATAATATAATCTCCCTCGGAAATATCGTAGTACATTCAACTCACAAAGGGATTGAAAAGTACCGTAGCTAGGTTGTGTGGGACCCGAGAATGGTTATATTAATTTACCTAGGATTAAGTGATTCTTAACGAGCACAGTGAACTCTCCGATATAGCACTCCAATGGGCAGAAAAAAAATTATTCTCCTTATCCCTTTGAGGCTACAGGTTAAGAGAGGCAATAAAGCCAAGCGTTTTGCATTCAGCATCCCGATTAATTACTGTGCCGGAATAGTGCCACAAATTACAGAATTCTATTGGGCCATACAAACCCATCACAGATACTCTGCATTGTCCAATTCTGTTGAAGAACATGATCTTTTAATTGTATTAAGAGTGATCATTTTTTTACACCTTTTGGGCACGAATGAGAATTCTGCAAACCTAGAATCTAGTTGCGTCACATCTCGGCAGCAGTTCCAAGATTGTAATTAAAACTATCATGATTTCATTCTCTATGACCAGACTCTCCATAATATCATACATGTAGTGAGCATTGCGCTCACAAATACCTGTGCACAAGGTCGATCATGTTTCTCAAATTTTTAAACAAATATGGCACATTTTTCATGGTCATTTCGACGGAAAAATGTTGAAGAGTTTTAATTTTAAGGGATTTTTTTGCACTATCTGATAGTATAGACGGTTATAAACATGCTGTTCAATTTTTGGGGCGAAGTTCGAATTATTCCGGTTTCGTTTTTCGCCTTTCGTTTTTTAATACGGTGTACACTCTCAAAAGAAGAGTTTTCAATGTATCCGTCTGAAATTTGGACACAACATTCTTCAGGCCATTCTTTATCTTGCTACAGAATTTTGTTTATCTTCATATTCTTTTTAACAAAAAAAACTGTCGAAAAGATCGGCTAAATTCGCTAATTCTTCGCGGTCACACGGGGTCCAGGGGGCCCCACGTACGACTTGGAGCCAAAATTACTTTAAGTTGTAGGCGGCCAAGGGGGCTGGCCTGCCCTGTAAAGGTGATTTGGAGTGTCCTCCGTAAGTACCGGTTAGGGTCGAACGATGCACGACAGCAGTTTCGTCATGGTAGACGATTTTTTAAAAGTCGGGCGGGCGCTGGGGTCATTTTGGCTCCCATGTGATATGCACATATATTTTTTTGTAAAAAAGTGGTATTTTTTAATTCGTGGGATCACTCTACGTAATGTAAGTATGAATATAAGAACGTTAAAACAAATGTACCCGCAAGTTTATATGAGTTACTCCGAAATGTAATTTGAAACTCATTACAATACTACCTGGAAAACCATAAAACCATTTGGAATGTGCGACAAGCACAGAGTTTTCATCTGTGTCCACTGTGGGGGACAAACTTGATTCATTAAGGGGCCGTACGTAAATTACGTAACGCAATTGGGGGAGGGGTCGGCCAGGCGTTACGGTCTACGTCCGTGGGGGGGGGGGGGGGGGTCAAAATTTGCGTTACGTCACGATTTTAAAACTGCTAGAAATAGCAAAATTTCTGCATGTTCAAGTTTTTTATTTAAACCTCGAGTGCAATTTTACGGTGGACAGCTTACAGCTTTCTATACGCAATGTCAGTTAAGGGGGAGAGTCACTGAACTAGAATTTGCACAGTAGCTTTCCCATATCCCCCAGGCAAAATTTGAAGGAAAGTTTTTTTTATAATTCTTGAAAGTACATGTATTGAAAAATATGTTGGCATCATTTTTATTCACATGTCCGAAAATTGACGGAGTTATAGACACTTTCGTGAGAACGCGACCGGATGGTGCCCTCAGTCGTGGCGCGACCGGTTGGTGCCCTCAGTCCCTACAGGTGTGGCATCATTTACATCAGATAAAGTACAGGCTCTTAGTATTTTGTGAACTATCATGAAGATGAAGAACGTTATATCACCCGCGACTAGATACTTCAATGTAAGTATCAATATTCTAGAAAAAATCGTAACTTCATATCAAGAAACACAGAACGAAAACTTTTAACGCGCTTTTCTCGAAACTATTTTGTTTTTTCGACCTTGTCCGAACGAATACTTAAAAACTTATCAACCAATTTTAAATAAAAAAAAAACATTTTTGCAATCGCACTGACTAAGGCTGTACGTATCCGCGTGTTTAACATTTGATAATTACTACTTTCAAAGACTGCTTGAATACAGAAAAAGGGCCTTGAAAATAGAAAAAAATGTTTTGATCATCAACCAAGGTTAATTTCCAAGATATTGTCATTAATTGTCATATGTCGGTTAATTTCCAAGATATTGTCATAAAAATGGGTATACAACTAAATGAATATATACTTCATAAAATGAGTATAACCCTGACCCTTCCATAATTAGTTAAGTCTATGAAAAAAATCGCAATAATTGACGACAAAGCACCCGTTACGTAACGGAAAAGGGGGGGGGGGGGGGTAAAAATTGGGAAATTTTGCGTTACGTAATTTGTATACGCCCCCAAAGCACTTCGACTCTTTGTCAGTTGTTGCTCGGCCTCGCTAGAAGTCGGTCGTGGGTCCCCGTGTTTACGCGCCCCCCCCCCCCCCCCCCCCCCCCGCGTTTCGCCAATTTGCGAGGCCGGAGGGGGACCACCATTCACCGGTAAGCAGGGAGAGCCCTATCATCGGTCGGTAAGCAGAAGAGCCCTACCATCAGTAGGTAAGCAGTAGAGCCCTATCATTGGTCGGTAAGTAGAGACATCGACAGTCGATCATGAGGCCGATCCTAACCAAGACCCTACGCGACCATCCGCTGATAGCTCGGAAATGAACCTTTTTTGGTTCGTTATTGAACGACTCAGTCGGTAAATGTCGGTAAGGGGATCTGCCGTTAGAATCGGCCTCTCACATCTACTGACATTTGACTTCATGAGTGACGGTGAGTCACTCTTTAAGTTGACTCAAAGTCTCATTTGACTTCATCACTGGCTTGAGTCACTCGTCATGAGTGGCTTGGATTTGACATTTAAAAAATCAGACTCTTCAGCGTATTTTAACGATGAAAAAAAATCGCGAAAATCATCTATTTTTCGACCCGTTACACTGTGATGATCCCTTAAAAATGAACGGTTGCAAGGAGCAGAATCACGTTTCCACTTTACGCGATGTTTTTATCTGCTTTCCTTCAATTATATTCTTATGACCACCGTAAATTGAATTAAAAAAAAGACAAGGAAAATCTTCCGACTATCAGTAGAGGTTCCATTCGCTCCGAATTGCGAGTTTTTAGATTTCCAAAAACGAATTCTTGAAATTGTATTCATACGATCGGAATGACTATACATATACTTACTTCTCTTTGCGCTGTGAGCTTGCAAATAAGCTGTGACAACATCGTACTGCTTGTCTCGTTTAGCTATGAGGTAATCTCTCCGTCGCAATTGACGAATGAGCAAGCCACCCGTGTGATTCACATGTTGCCTCAACGTTTCTACTACAACAGTGAGTTCTTCCTTGCCTATAAAAAAAAATTATCGCGAAAACAACATTGAGTAACAATTTGAAAAATAGTATGGAGAATAAAAACATGATCAAAATACACAAATTATCCACGCTGACGCATCGAGAAGTTGTACTTTCCCTTTCTTGAACTTAACAAATTCGTGCATTAAAAAGCCATTCAAAAGAATATCTGTAAGTTGTTCGGTTTTCTTCAGAAGTGACATATCATTCGAAACCGAACCTTCGCTTATTTCCTACCACTCTTGAGCGAAAATTAATTAATTTTTTGTCATTACAAATAAAAACTGCAACTTATATTTACGTAGTCATTCATAAGTTTGTCAAAGTTCTACGAATGTTGTACGCTTTCGAATGAGTTTGACAAGTAACGACGAATATCCCATTTTACATACGCTCATGTATTTCCGAAAATATTGTGCATGAGAAAAATGGCATAACGCCTAAGGAGAGAAGTTTCCAAGGAGAAACTTCGTGCCATACGTCGTTGCTGGCCGTCGTTGAAATTGTCCAACAAGATAAAATTCATTTGCATGGTAATAATAATAATCAACGTGAATGGTATTCGGGCGAAGGATGGGTAGTAATCAATTTCTCAGAACCGCGCGGGGAAAGTTTCTACGAAAATGAGAGCCGGTGAGTTTGTATGGGCATTTCGAGGACGAACGGATGGAAAAGGATCACGCTAAATTAGAGTGGTTTCACGTAGCCTGGTGGAGCAAAAGTGGCCTTCACTAACAGCGATGAGAGGTACTTCGTAGATGAGCCGAAGAGGCTCGAAGCCTTCACCACTCTGTGCCAAGATTCTACCATGCATTCATATATAGCCATGTAAATATCTATTGATGAATGCATACTAGGATCTTGCTCACACGCGTGTGCGTGGGGATGTAAACGCCTAACGAATAGAGGGATGCAGGTATCCTCGTATATCCCGATCTTACGGCTTTCTGTTCACCAGCACTCTTATCGCGCTCGGCAGTATTACGATATCTGTGGCCCCTAATTCTGACCACGCAGTCTTCATATCTGACCCGAAATAAGACTTTTTTCAAGAGTGGTCAAAATCGAAATTCGACCCTTAAGGGGGTGAAACGGAGGTTTCAAAGTTTATATGAGACAACATATTTTTTGGTCAGATTTGCTCGAAACTCGGTATAAATACACTCCAATACAAATAATTACACATGTATTTGTTTGGTATATTTATGCCAACTGAAACAAACACAGTTAAGGGGCTAAAAAAGTACTACTTGACTGTCTACACGCACCAAACACAGAGGAAAACATCTAGTGTTCTATATCAAATCAATTTAGTAAGTTTCAAGTAAATCTGGTAAAAAAATATGTTTTCTCTTATCAACGTTAACACTCCCGTTTAACCCCCTTAAAGGTTAAACTTCATAAATTGTTGAAATACGTGTTTAATTATTTGTATTTTAGTGTATTTATGCCAAGTTTCAAGCAAATCTGTCAAAAAAAATATGATGCCCCGTACAAACTTTAAAACCCCCTGTATCAACCCCTTAAGGATCGAATTTCGATTTTTACCACTCCTCAAAAAAGTCTTATTTTGGGTCCCATATGATGGCTGCGTGGTCAGAATTAGGGGCCACAGATACCGTAATATCCCCCAATGATGCAATCACCCTTGTGGGAAGCTGAATTTCAGAGGATTTGACGAAAAATATAATGTTTAACAACGTTCCAAGCTCCCGTTTATCCCGTTACAAATCGTGTTTCAATTAACTACCTAACTCTTTGAAAATGACTTGTTTTCTAGAATGTTTACGCCGAATTCTAAAGAAATCTACCCAAAAATACTCCGCCTCATTAAAAATTTAAAACCTCTGTTTCACCCCCTTAAAAACCGAATTTCGATTTTTTGTATTCTTGAAAAAAGTCTTATTTTGGGCCAAATATAAAGACTGCATGGCCAAAACTTGGGGCCACATATATCGTAATATCCCCTCGCGCCCTTTTTTTCCTCCGACTCGTCGGCTAGTCAATGAGGTTCGCTTGATGGTAGCCTCCAGCCTCGTCACCTTCCGGCGACCAAGTCAACGTTAATGTTGAAAAATAAATAATGTAAAAATGAAATTGTAGTAAAATATGTGCATTAAACTCAAAACCGATGTGTTGGTCTAGTGGTTAGCGTGCTTGCCTCTGAAATCAACACATCGGGCGGTCACGGGTTCGAGTCACCGTCTCGTAGTTTCGGAGAGAAATAAAAACACAGGCGTGAAGTAACTCAAGTTCTACACAGATGTCGCGCACACGGACCGGTGTACGTGTGTGTGTCGGGTGTGTATGGCTGTAGCCTGTGAGCTATTTCTCGACGAAACGCGACTAGCTCCGTGGCTGGGAAGCGAACTTGTGACCGGCTGTATTCGTATAGGTTTTCCGCAGTTTCCCTATATTCATGACAGAAAATGTCATGGTGAATGCGATACAGAGGGGGAAGTCGGCTGCGGCAGCAAGGTGGGGATCGATTAGGGATGTGGATTGGAGAAAATGGTGGGAAATGTAAAAAGGGGAAATCCCTGTACATGGAAGCTACAATTAGCGAAATGTGCATTGAACTCTCGTATTTTGTTGAATTTTCGGTTACGTGAAAATGACTGGCTCTATTTTGGATATTTAGTAGACAAAAAGTATAACTGTTAATCTACAACTAGGAAAATGAGATTGGTAGTAATAGGAAGAAGATTTACTCTTTTGTTGATGTGGAATTGAAAGTAATTGCGAGGGGAAAAAAATTCGCCGTGATTTCGCATTGTCACTTCACGGAATTCTATAACTATCGGAACCTTATCAAATGTCTCGAACGAAAAACCGAGCATAGAAAGCTTCGGATAATCGAAACATCAATACGCGTATGCATCGAATCGAGAAGCATAAAAGCAGCAATCAATATTCGAACTTACACCACCATAATCATATTGATATGTGTACATGAAAATATCATCCGAATGATCCCCATAGTAGCGGCATTTTGTAATTAGCGATACAGAACAGTATAGATTAGACTTGCACAAGAGGCATGGGAAAAATCAATAAATAAGAAAAAGTACACAAGTAAGAAAGGAAAAGAATATGACGATAATTCTGCTCTTACTCTTTCTGAGTAGACGAGCTCTGCGTAGGTATCGATGCTGTGGTGGTGGCTTGTAAGACGATGCCGTGGAATCGCTTTCCGAACGGCCTTTCTCGCTCCTCGGATATCCGTAAATATCCAGTAGCAATTGATCGACCAACGATGTTACCACGACTTCTTGGCTCACAGACTCTCTCAGCATCGGCAACGGATACGACTTTATTAATGTGATAAAAAAGAACTAATATAGCAACGATCAAGAAACATTGCTGGCAATACGAGACAGTACATCTCAACAGAATTCGCCTAATTCAATTGAGCTGAAGCGAAACAAAATATCATGAGAATTCAAGGATCAATTTGTTGCCACTTAACTTCTAGAAATTCGATGTTTTTCAATTGATTTGCTACCGGATAAAAAGTAATGTAATGAACATGTTGCATGAATTTTTCCGATTTCTTGGCAATATTTGCAACGTTTAATCAGTTGTCGCAGTATACTATATTCTTTTCATTTATGTCTTTAGTTTGAAAAAAGTATATTATTGTTTCGAAAGATCTTCAGAAAGAAAAAAACGACAGCGACACCGTTTCAAATGTGAACGCCCTGTAAGGCGATTGATGAATAATTTGTTATTAATGTTTCATTTACAAATACCACATGGGACTGATGTACCACTGGGTCCGACTCAGTTATTAAAAAGTTGAAACAATGGCGAAAAACATCAGTTTCAATTCTATTGACATGTTGTAGTTACGAAATAAACAACAAATATCATTATCTACGCGATACTTGTGTATAATTCATGGGGGAAATACATTTAGGCAAGGAAAAAATTGCCGATTTTCATGATTTTTTTAAGGAAAGATTTCCTCACCGGTTTTCATCTTAGGGCATGTTTTATTACTACTATTGACAGTTGCATGGTATTTTTGTATTAATCTTTAAAATGGCCGAGCGATAGCACGATCTTCTAAACAGCATTTTCAAAACCGACGTGACGTAAAACTAAAAAAAGCTATACGACCGATTCTGAGGAAATTTTGTATAAATCGTTCTAACCTGATTGTCTAAAACGTAGCCCTAAATGTTTTTGAAAAAGAAAAGTATTAAACTTTTTTTCGATAATAGCTTTTTTCGGAAATTTCAATCTTTTTGTTTCTAAGCGTACCATTTCTTTGGTTTTCGACATTTCTCACTTTTTCTTGGTTCATATTCTGCGTATGAGTCTTAATGGAAGAAAATCTTCGTTGGTTTTTTTCCAGATTAATCCCGCCGACGTTACATGTCACGGTAATGAAACATACCCTATATCTCAAAAACGGTGAAGAAATCTTTCCTTTAAAAAAAAATCATGAAAATCAGCCATTTTTTTCTCACCTAAAGGTACACCCCCCTTAAGAGAAAGAGTAGTTCCGGTTAAATATTTACAACCCACCCGTCGCTTTATCTCGGGATCAACGTTGTCGTTGTTGTTTCCGTTTACCGCTGAAGCATATTTCCAAAGCGACTTCTTTTCCGAGTCGGCCAACGGCAAAATGCTCGGTACATCCGCACCGAATACACCATTTTTGGGCTTTGTGTTTAGTGCCATAAAATCCGGTACTTCTAATAGCCTTTTTTTCAAATTGGCAATTTTGCGTCTTGACGAATTCGGATAATTCGAAGAGTTCATCCAGCAAAGGTGGTCTCGGGTTTGTCGCGTGATTACAACATCGCCGAAGAGCCTCTCGCTCTCGACAACGACGCACTTCACGCGGTAACTGATGTCGGCATTTTTGCCGGCAGGCATCACGACGTATAACATGTTAGACTCCCGTTGCAATTTTTCAAACGCCGGAACCTCGAAAAAGAAAAATCATTATCAATTCATTTAATCGTTCTTCCCGCAATTTGTTGTCAGCCATCTTTTTTGTTAATTAACTTTTTACTTAAAGAACACTTGAAACGTTCTTAAGGAGTCCTCTCACTTTAGACGCTAAAAAAGGCCATTTTCATGATTTTTCCTCATAGGTTTATATTATAGATATTGATATCAAATTTGTTACCCTTAATAAATACACTTTCGAAACACATGCACATTTTTCTCGAAACAACATTTTTCGACGGCTGGTGATAAAATCTTCGAAACTACTGAACCGATTCTTGTCAAATTTTAACCACATATTGTTTACAACTATAGCTATAGCGCATATCAAGGATTTTTTTTTAATTTCGATATTTACTATTTTTCTATACGATATTTCGATATTTACTATTTTTCTATACTATTTTTTGTGTTTGAGAAAAATGTCTGCCATTTTGTTATTTTTGTATATATAAAAAATCGTATGATATGCGCTATAGCCATTAAAATACTGAATCTAAAACCGTTTGATCATTTCGTTTCAGATGATCCATCTCCGAGATTTCATCAACTGCGCAGACCTAAAATTTTTTAGGACATTTTTTTAACCACCATTTTCGTCTATAAATAGTGACTTAAATAATTTTTTTTTAAATGTATTTCGAAAGTGTATTTATTAAATGTACCAACTTTTATATCAATATTATTTTTTTTATGTCTGCTACAGTGAACGCTTCGCTTATGGTAGCTTCCATGTGGGGTATTTCCCCTTATTACACCCCCCCCCCCATTTTCTCCACCCCGCATCGCCAATCAATCCCCGGCCTATAAATAGTGACTTAAATAAATAATTTTTTTTAAATGCATTTCGAAAGTGTATTTATTAAATGTAATAACTTTTATATCGATATCTATAATATAAACTTATCAAAAAATCATGTAAATAGCCTTTTTTAGCGTCTCAAGTGAGAAGACCCATTAATATATTTTCTAGCCATACTTAATCCAAAATAAAGAATTTCTCGAATAGATATTCAGTTTCTCACGCATTGTTTCTTCGATGTTTTCAAGATCGCCGAATTTCTCGGTTTACGTGTTGAATTTTGGGAAATTAACGTACTCCAGGGTCTCAAACAATATGCGGTATCGTCGGATAAGCCACATGCCGTCGCAGGTGCGTCCACGGGATTAACACAGTAATAAGAAAACACTTGAACGATCTCTTTTTGCTAGTCCCACTTCCGGTTGTCACGAGCCATAACTGTCAAACACAAAGACTTCTTGTTGCACAATGTTTCTCATAGACTTCACTGCGCTATATTCTTATTTTCCGACGTTTCTCGCACAAGGATCTCGACATATATGTCTATTCAAAGAATTCGGCTGGCACATTTGGGGTACTATCGAGGGTAATATTTATCGAATAGAGTGACTGGAAGTGCCGCCGTCCGGGCTTGAGGCGGAATGTTCTCCTCAGTTAGTGCTCATTTTTTTTCCTCGCCTTTTATCGATGAACAAATGTATACGAGAGACTCGAGATCCGTTTGAGGAATTAAATAACTCCAAACTCAACTGAGAATGCTTTTGAAAGGATCTCCAGGAACTTTCAAAAGGATTGCGCAAGGTTCGATATTTCTGGAAAGTTAAAATTATCGATGGCATTTTTCAATTCCGCTATCATCTGAACTTAAATTAATCGCGCAATCTATTATTTCATACAGCGAACTTGTACGGCGAACATGAATCCAAATAACTGAGTTATCAATCGATTCCGTTACGTTTAGAAAATGAAAGTTTGCACCTGCGGCGAACTTTTCTGTGCAATTATTTATAGCAATGGTCTTTCGACTTATAAATCCTGAGACCTTAATATTATACACTGAACTGACTTATCTTAGTTTCCTCGCACGGAGGGAGCTTCAATTGTTTGTTTTTCTTCCAATCGTCGAAAGCTTTTGACCATGCTTGCTATTGCCACTCTTTTTCGCTCTAACGAATACAGTGTGAAGTGAAAAAGATCATCAAATGAAGTTTTTAAATAAATTCCGTTCAATAATTATCGTCGCGTGTCAATTTTATCGCAAATATATAGCAGTAACCTTCTCTGTCTCTCTTTATTAAATTCTCGAAGTCCCTTAAGGGGCCGTACGCAAATTATGTAATGCAATTTGGGGCGGGGGGTGTTCGGCCAGGCGTTACGGTCTACGTACGTGAGGGAGGGGGTCAAGGTTTGCGTTACGTCACGATTTCAGAACTGCCAGAAATAGCAATATTTCTGCATGTTCAAGTTTTACATTTCAAAGTCGCGCGCAATTTTACCGCAGAAAGTTGACAGCTTTTCATACGAAATGTCAGTTAAAAGGGAAAGTCACTGTGCAAGAACTTGGACAGTAGTTTTACCCCTTGCCCACTTTCCCCAGGCAAAATTAAAAAAACATGGTTTTTTATAACTTTTGAAAGAACATACATTCAACACATGTTGGCAAAATTTTTAGTCACAAGTCGAAAAATTGACGGAGTTACAGTCACTTTTGTGAGAATAGGTAGCGCGACCGATTAGTGCCCCCAATCTCTACCGGTGTTTCATAGTTTACAATAGATGAAGTGCAGGCTCTTATTATTTCGTGAAATATAATGAAGATGAAGAACCATCATATAGCCCGGGACCAGATACTTTAATGTAAGTGGCTAAATTCTAGAAAAAACATAACTCTATATAAAGAAAAACAGCACGAAAACTATGAACGCCTTTTTCTCGGAACTACTTTTTTCGACCTTATCCCAGCGAATACTCAAAAACGGATCAACCGATTTTCAATTTTTTTATTTGAAAATTTCGAGGCAGACAAACAAAACCATAATTGAATTGAAAGGAGGAAGACAAAATGGTTCTAGATAACACTACATATTCGTCGCAATCCACTGTTGTGCCTAAAACAATGGTCGATATTCAATATCCATGGTTCGATAAAATTCTTCATCAGTTAACCTTCAAAAATAATTGGAAGATATGAATTCTCCATCATGCCAATTTTTCTGTGGTTTGTTATGACATCAACGAAAGTTCTATCAAATTTATAGAAAAACAGAAGTGGGCGAACTTGGCGAAAAAAATTATTTTTACCTTATTTCGTTGAAAAATACATTAGCAGAATTTTTAACAGTTACGAAACATATATGATAGAAAAGTACATTCGAAAACCTAAATTTTCTTCTTTGACGTTTTTTTGTACAATGCATCACTTTTTGAGTATGATGAATCGAAAAAAAAACGAGAAAAATTTCCCGGTATCCAAATTCGAGTGTAAAATCCAATTTAATAATTAAAAAAAAATTGTAGTCGCTTTTGACATTCGAACGAACTTAAAAACAAATTATGAGCCCATTTAAAAATTACATGATTTTTTAGTGTTTCACTTGGTGTGGAATGCTTCATATCTCGGTTCATTTCAAAGATTTTTTCATAAAAATTGGTATAAAACTCCATGAATATATACTTCATAAAATGAGTATAAACCCGGTGCTTCTATGATTAGTTATGTCGATGAAAAAAAATCGCTATTATTGACGACAAAGCACCCGTTACGTAACGGAATAGAGGGAGTTCCGGCCAAGCATTACGGTCCCGTTACGTCTGGGGGGGGGGGGGGGGGGGGGGCAAAAATTGGGTAATTTTGGCGTTACGTAATTTGTGTACACCCTCCTATATAAAATTGAGTGAAAATATTTGAGCCATTAACGAATAGTTTTTAATAAACAAAAAGAAAATACGCGTCAGCAAGTCCATTTATAATTGCACCTGAGGAAAAAGAACATAATTTGCAGAACATTACAGCGTGACGAATGAATTTATTGTGTGCCGCGTAGTTCGCATGTACAAGTGCGATTGATCGATATCAGCAGTTGATTAATTAATGCTTGAGGGCTCATCGTAAATACATTGCTACCTCGCGGCATTAACAACGAATCGGGTACGAAGAGTCTGGCTATTTATTCTCCGCAGCTGTTAATTGAAACAGGATAATGCCGTTTGGCAAAATAGTTCCCAGTTATAGCTGTAACACTTGGAGGTACAATATGGAATTGGCCATGGCATTATTTATCGTCGACGGAAATATTTTGACTTAATTTTCTTTTAAAAAAATTCACTTTAAGGCATTTTTATTATTTTTTCCGAATAAAACGTTGTCACATTTTACATAGCTAAGTTAACTGGATAGAAAATTCATGATGAACACAGCTCTTCCATAATGCTTCGGCCAGCTTCGTAACTACTCAAGTTTTGTAATTCAATAATTACTCAATCATAACGTAATTGATTCACTCAATGTGGACGTAAGCCACCAAGATTGGTATGATAATACATTTATGCATAAGGGTACGATCGATTACTGCCACTAATTCATTATTGGATTCAATGTCGGAAAAGAAGCCATAATTATAAATAACCAGTTCTATAAATAACCATAAATTACCGGTTCAATAACCATAAGTACGTTTATGGTTATCGAACCTCGAGGGGTTGGTCTGCTGACAAATTTTGTATTTATAGTATCTGCTACATGTGGCATTTACATATTGGATACGCCACAATGTGCGCATACCAATTTGCAACTGAAAAAAACCTCAATCCGCTCATTATCAAATTTGTTTTAAAGAGGAAATGTTTCTTTTTGGAATGTTGTTGCCGTGTGCTCTGTTGCATGGCAACCAAAATTACGTTTTTTTGTGCCCATTATTTTTATTATGCAGAATCTTTTTTGCAGGATCATGCTGCAGCGATAACGTTGAAGTTAGCACCGTTGGAACGCAACGATATATTTTTTTCATTTGTTTCATTTCTTTATTTCTATCATTACCCGAAGGCTATTTTTTTGCACATTGAGGTCGTACATTTCTAATAAGAATACGTAGAAACATTAGAGCGATATGCACAGTATAAAGCGGCCAAGGAAAAATTGAGTAGTTAAGAAGAATCAATTTTTGTTGCATTCCAACAATGCAAACTTTAATGTCATGCCGCAGCGCTCTAATGAGGGTCGTAAAAAAACATTTGAGTAATTTTGCAGTCCAAATTTACCGAGAAAAACTTTAGGCACATAAAAAAAAAATCGTTGCGTTCCCCCGACGCCAACTTGAACACTGTATGTTGTAAATGACCGCACAGCAAATAATAGTTATTTTTTCTCCGCTCTAACTGTAGATCGAGAAAACATTGTATTATTGAATCTTTGATGTATCAAATATTAATTGACTTATCGGGGTCGTTGATTATTGCAACCCCAATAGGATGATTTTGTAATATATGTACCATCCACGAGCAACACTGCAATTACGGCAGTTGCAATAACACTCTCGTTGTGACCGAAACTACGCAAAATTGCATTCACCAAAGACGAATTATTGCATAATTAATGATCGATGAACAGCTTGCGACTCTCACACTCAACATGATCCTCTGCCTTTTGAATCGCATTGAAAACTGCCTATTACCCTCATTATAGACTCGCGAACGGGTAATTGCACTTATTATCGTTGCACTATCGCCAGACCGACTACTTTGCGCTTTTTTACAGCTCCCCCCCCCCCCCAGATGAATTCCGAACCTTGCGATAAAGGTCAAATTAACGCCTCAAAGCCGATAGCTAAACATTTTTTCTTTCACAGAGCTGGGTACGAAAAAAACTCCACCACAGCGAATTACGATCGAAAGCAAAACACTCATGATGTCCGGACCGCAACTGGAAGTGACACAATGATAAGATTGTATACGCACTTCCGAGACGGTCTCACGGTGGGGATCATTAAATCACGACGCAAATAAGAGAAATCAAATTTGTCGTCGCAATATGCAAAAAAAAAACATTACAATTCTGGGGAGTTTTTATCCGGGTAAATAAAATTCCCGAAATAATGCAATGAGTTTTTTTAAAGTTCAAACTCAATAAATGTTAGTATTGATGATAATGGATTATTATTATCATTATCATTACTATTATTGGCTGTCTATTTGGCTTCAAAACCAGTAAGTTTGAAAAAAAATATATATATATACATTATAATTATATTTAACATAAATAAAATACTCGTAACTGATATTATCGTTGTTGTTGCTATAGTCGCTATTATTAATACATTTATAATATTAATATATAATTCTGATTTGATATTTTGTTGTTATGATTGTAATTATTATTATTAATATGGCTGCTGCTTTGTATCGATACCGTTATTATTATTACTATACTTGTATAAATTGACAGAAGTTTTTTGTACACTTTGTATAGCGCAGCCCACTTGTGTGCCAACCAACAGAGTTCTGTTCGAACATACTAGCGAAAAAGTAGCTCAATGACCCCACCACTATCGACGAGGGAAATAGAGAAGGAAGAGGAAGGTAAAAAGTCGAAAGGCAGCCCGTATCTAATGACATGCATCACGCGGCGAAGTGAATGATAAACGCCGCCTACATTCGTATATTTCTACCTCGATGCCGATCGCTGCCCTCGTGCAATTGTCCACGCTACTCGGCGCTTATTTTCTTTCTTATCGCGTCCCTCCGTCGATCCCCGTAATCAAGCCACCGACGAAAATTACTCTTCCTACCGATACAAAAACTCCGTGCGCTAAAATGAAAAAAGGAAAATGAAATGAATTCGCATGAGTCAATTAAAGTAATAATTAAATGAACAAGGGAAAATGTTCTTTATGAAAAACTATATATTTATATATATACACACAGATGCTCAGACACTTTGCTGTCGTTGTGTTAGCCAAAAAGCTGTCCAGAGTATAATATAAGATGGCGTTGAAGTTTGCATAGTTGGAATGCATTGTATGTCTTCCAATTTTTCATTCCTGTATTTTCTTCATTATCCAAAGGCTTTTTCGCGAACTAAGGTCATAGATCTCTAATAAGAATCCGTAAAATAGTTGAGTGATTTTCGTAGTCTCAATCGGCCAAACAAACTTTTGAGCAAATAGAAAGAGTTGACTTCCGTTGCATTCCAACTACGCAAACGTCAACATCGTAATATAAGTAAAACCCAGGTTTGTAAACATTTTGCAGTCATACATTAGAATATATTTTTCGTTCGTTATAATTGTTCAAAATCTATTCAACATTCCCAAGACGTCAACATTAAAATAATTATATCACTTTCGTAATATGGTTACTCGAAGATGCAAATCACCGGTGAGCGAATTGGCAGTCTCCTTCGTTCCAGGACTGTGCTGCACATTTCGCATTCGATTTTTCGAACCTTCGCCTTTTTCTCTGTGTGAGCCAAAAAATTCGCACATGTTTTAAGAGCCCTTTTTCGAAGTTTTGAAACATTTATATTGAAACCTCAAAAAAAATATATTCACGAAGCAGCTTTCTTCATGCTGCCCCGCGGAAACAATAAGTTCAAAACTTGAAGGGAACTTGCAGAACTTTCGGTCACTCGCCAAGGATAAATTATGGCTAAGGGAAGTTCTCCATGATATGTTCGGGCGAACGTTTCCATTATTTGGCAGAAGAGAAAGATTCCTATAAAAATACTCTTTCTAGTCACGCCAAAGACATTTTTCCTTCATTTTATAAATCTGATTTTATAGAATAAAGATAGCCAGACAAATTGTCGAAAAACAACCCACATGCGAAAATTTGGTTTTTCGTTCATATTTATTGAAGTACTGGAAAGACCGTCACTAATTTTTCCCGCCACCCTCGAAGCATAAAGCGAATTGCCAAATTCTAGGAACAAAAAAGGTAACAAAATGACGATGGTAAAGTACGCGGCGCAACGAAGATCTCTGGTATGAAAATATTGCGTTATGTCGAGCAAATGGTGACCATTCACGAAGAACCAGATGAAGAGAAAAATGTATTGAAAAAATGATAACGCATTTTCAAGGCTTAAGTATCACAATAACAACGACGGCTTCAGACTTTCGTCCACGCGTGTTAACAATCTAATTGGGTCACAATTCCCCAGTATAGAAGAACTAGTCTGACATCAACGTACGATCGTAGCGAAACATTTCGATCCCGTAGTTCGATTCAACGCTCGGATAGAAAATGGTGAGCTAGAGTCACCTCCGGAGTGCAAAGGGAAAAACCAAGAAAATTTCGTTATAACGCGATACTGACATTTTGGACGAGAAAAAGACAAAACATTGACCCATTGAATTGGTAATCAATATCAACATACCAACAATTATCCTAAAATAATTATCTTTCAAGCTACACGCAATGGTAAAAGATAAAATGATGCAGTGAATGTACTTCTCCGGCAAATTAATATTAAATATTCTTATATCCCCAAACGTCACGCCATTTGGTCCCAGCTCGTGTTTTTCCATGTTTTGCTTCATAGTCTCCTGCAAAAAATATACATTGTTCCCGAAAAGTGGTTCACGACGACCGAATCGAATGGCTGAAAGCTCGTCACTTCGTCGTCGCAGTCGTACTAATAGCGCAATAGGCGCGTTTTCAAGCCATTAAGCGCCATCACGTAAGCTCGATGTACTCTGTGAAACCGTGATTGGGCGAGCCAAGGAGGAGAACACCGACGCTTCGGTCTTTCGACGCCGTAACAATATCTGATCATTGTATCGGTCACTTCTCATTATATTTACTTATGATATATTAGATATTTATTCAAACAGTTTTTTTTCCGAACGGGAAAGGAGTTAAAAAAAGAAAAATAAAAGCTGAGTAAAGAAGATATTTTGTTGGCTCTCCGAAGACAAAAAGGATACATTCGTCATACGGCGATACGTCGAGATCCTGAATGTCGCTGGGGTGACGATAAATTTCGCCCAGATATTCGCGATGATCTGGGTATCTTCTGTAACGTCGCAAAATCCCACCATCGCAGACCGAGTAAAGCGTGCTCCCGTTCGAGGTGTATCTCAGCTCCTATACTGGAAAGTCTCGTTGCTCTTTGAGAAGCCGTTGAATTCCGGAATCCGGCAGGTATGCGGAAACAAGATCACCACCGCTCATTATTAGGCCTGAAAATCACAGGCACAATTTTCGGTAAATTGGAGTTGTAGATTTTCTTTCCCACAAAGTTATATGCCTCTTGTTTTTCTATTGTAGTGATGGAATGTCACGAAAGAAGGTGAGCGCTTCGGTGATTCGTCACTGTCATAAGCTACGATACACTTATAAGTATGATAACGACAGTCTGGACTGTTCCAAACGTCCGAGGGTTGTATATTTAGAAAATTTATGTTATAAACGAAGCTAAGGATTCTTATGAAATTGATAAATTAATAAAGCGATTCAGCTAGGTACCGACTTTGGGGAAGCTTTATTAAGGGAGTTAGGCGCTAACACACAATGTGGTACATGAAGAACGGAAAACTGCCATGGCGAGTTGGAATATTGATTTTAAACAAATTAGTGAACGTTGTTAAAAATGTACATTTTGTTCCTTAAAATATAAACTGAAAAGCGTAAAAAAGATTCAAAAAGATTTTGTCCTATGTTAAA
Source organism: Ophion ellenae (assembly GCA_963210295.1). NCBI lineage: Eukaryota > Metazoa > Arthropoda > Insecta > Hymenoptera > Ichneumonidae > Ophion > Ophion ellenae. The sequence continues at coordinate 14,773,991 of OY723387.1, read as the reverse complement.
TAATTAAATTATTATAAAATGTCGATTTTTTATAATGCTTGCTTTTAAAAAAAAACAACGATGTGTTTATACAAATGGCAATTGCATAAATATTTTCTAGGGATCTACGTATATCTTCGATGCTTCTATAGTCTTGCACGTCTGCATTGAGCGCTTTGGTATTGTTCACCCGGTCCATAAGGTTTTTTACATAAAAATGAAAAAAACTTAATTTTTGTATTCTTTTTCGTGTATACTTTGAGAAACTTTGTAAATTGTAAATATCTAATAAAATTCATGAATCACTTTTGAATCAACGTCAAGGTCCCCATATTAGTTTACGGCCTAACATAGTGGTGTCACCCCTTAAATAATTCGATTGATCAAATGAACTTGTATCTGATTTGTCTTATATTATTGATCTTGGTGAATGTGCCTCAGTATTATATTTGGAAATAACCTAGCCAAACAGAATACTTTCCATGCCTGCAGTTTCCCGTTTACCGATGATCGCCAGCTCTTCTAAGCATTGTCTAGATTATAGATTTCCATAGATTTCTTTACAAATACATAGATTTCTATAGATATCCTACTGAATAGATTTCAGTGGGATTTGACCCTGAAATTCATTTCCGGCATATACATAAACCAAATTTAAAGTGTATTCATTCATATGAGTTATATTGCTTTAAACTTCATTATCCTTGGAAACACAACCACAATAAGAACATTAATTATAACAACAATCACGTTCCGTTGATAAAGATACGATTGATGGTATATGATTTAGCAGTGCTGTGAACAATGTTTTATTCTCCTAATTCAACTATATGTAGTATTCCAAAATATATTTCTCTTGGAATATCTTGTCGTTGATAATTTTGTCACCGCCATCATTCAGCCACCGAAAAGTGATCAGATGAGTACAACGATGGCAAGCTCTCCTTCCAGTTTCGAGCCATTTGCTTAAAACGTATGATACATACTGTAGAATGTATCCACGTCAGTTCTGCTAAACGGTTCGGGTGTAACACACACGCTGTTAACGGCATGTCCAGTTTGGAAGGCGTGCAGGACGCGTCCATCGGGTGACGAGACTTTGCACGTGCCGTCAGAACTGCCCGTTAATATTGAATTTTGCCAAGGCCATGAAGATGGTAAAAAACATATATCTCTTATAACGGAGCCGTGCGGCTGAAATGATGATTTGTTAGGGTTAATCGCTGTTCTTTACCTCTCTTTCTCTCTCTCTCTCTCGCTCTCTCTTCGCTTTAACTTTTTGCACCTGACTTTTCGTCGATGCCGTCGCGTTACCTACGTCGTAAACCAGATCCAGGGGCAACGGCATTCTCAGATCTATGAGGGTCAGACCTCGACCGTTGGAGGCTACGGATATTGCCAAATTTGGTCCTGAAGGATCGGTCGGCAAACCTGTCCGGTTTCTGCCACTGAACGTGCAATTGTCGTACGCCAAGAGTTGTTCACCCCTCTCCACATCTATTACGACGAGCCTCCGCGAATTTATGGCTGCAAGCACCTACCAAAATATCTTTTTTTACAGGGACCAGCCATTTTTTTTTTTCCTATTTGCTGGCCTCTACAGTTCCTGGTAGTTTTAGGTAAAATGAAGGATACAAAAGATTTTTGATGATTGCAGCGACTAATATGGAACTTGGTATAGAACAGGGCACAAAATAAACACACCGATCGACACATACTTGCGTAGGCAGACGCAGCTGTTACACAACTTACTCTGGAGCCGTCGGAAGTGAAGCGAACTGCGTTTACGGTTTTTGCCTACATCATTGGCGTCACTTTGTAGCATATGAGAAACTCAGTTCGCAGAGCCGAATAAAAATTGACCGTCCCATTGTATCCGCCCGAGCAAAACAGATATCTGTCCTAGAATTTACAAGTCTTATGATTTCATGGAGAATAAACAAAAATTAAAAGAATTCACCCAGCAAGCATATTAGGGCTGGAGCATTTTATTTAGGACAAGCAAAACATCGTTACTTTGGTGTTCACAAAGAAAATAATACGCAACAATCATTTTCTTGCTTCTTTGCCGCTTAAGGCATGTGTGTATCTGCACAATGGGGTTGGAGTTTGCATGGTTGGAATGCAACCAAAATTCATTCTTTTTAATTACTTGAACTTTTTTGGCCCACTCAGGCTTTGGAAATCACTCACATCTTTCTGCGAATCCTTACTGAAAATTGTCTACCTCAATTTGGAAAAAAAAAGCTTTGGTAATAATGATTAAAATAAAGAAATAAGAAAACAAAAGATAAACTGCCCAAGATAAATTTCATTAGCTAATTATATTAAATATTATTGGTTTTTGGGAGACCCAAAAAACTTTGCGCAAGTTTAGTAGATTTAGACATGTTCTTTGAAAAGTTGCAGTCACGAGGATGCTTCTGCTAGTCACATTTTGCTAGGTTTTATCATTAATATTTTCTTTAAATATTCGGTGATCTTTTTTTTATCGTTATGGAATCTTTAGATTTTTTCTACACCTGTCAGCAGTTTTTATCAGGCATCCAAAGTTATTTAGTATGTAAAATATTAGATGGAAATGTGGCCAGTGTGTCATCTACATAAAACGCCTTATAAATTGTTAGGGTTGTAATTTTTTGTTAAAAGTTCGGTAACTTGGCTTGAAATTTCACCAGTATACTGGGACGTGTTTCTACTTGATTATAGACGAAAATCAGTTAATTGTTAAATGTTCAAATTTGCAAAGGAATACCTTGAACATCTTTGCGATACATTTGACCGGTAAAAATCCTACAGCCGTATTTCTTTATGGACAGATTACGTTTAGGACAAAGGGAGAGATAGATGTTAGTTGTCGTTCAACAAAATGAAAGGTATTTCTTTTCTTTTGTCCAAAATATCAAATGTCTCTGAGAACACTCGTAGTCTGCAAATCAGCTATCTCTCAGAGAAACTTTAATCTGTAAGTCAGTTTATAAAGCAGAACAGCTGTTTTGTGTGGCGTTCAAGTCTACATAGTTGAAATTCAACGAAAGTTCTTTTCAATTCTTACTTCTATGTTTTGATTACAAGCCATATTTTTTTTTTTATAGATTGAGATCGTGGATCTCTAATAAGGATCGGCAAAACCGTTTGGGTGATATTCGTAACCTAAATAGACGAAAAAAAAGTGGTAGTCGCATATAAATTATCATTCGTTGCATTCCAATGATGCAAACTTCAACATCATTGTTTTGTGAAATTGAGAAATATTTGCCGAATGTGGGAAACGACTATTACAGACGAATCGACGAGTTATGGAAAAGACCGCGCAAAAATGTTGACCATACCCTCGAGCTGGAGGCAACTCCTCGTACGTTACCCTGATGACACTTGAGAAACTTTGGTGAACCCTCCTGTTGCATCGTCTCGTTGATGAGCCTCGAACGCACGGACTTTGAACCGTTTACTCGGTTCAAAAAATATCGTGACGCGATGGTGATCGCGACGGGATTTGACAAACAATAGCAAGAAATACTTTCGAACTTTCTAATTCTATTTCCTTATCCAAAGGTCCATGAGCGATCTATGATGTTCGGGTCAAGCACCCGAACATTATAATTACACCACATCGTGTTGACACGCTTTTAACCTCTCGTTGATCACTTTTTCTCCACGGATATCGGCGTCTTTGGAACTCCGATACATAAAATTACACTCCATAAATGACGTTTCACTATTTTCGGTATCGGAAAAACATTGTGCGAGTAAAACTGTCCACGCTCGAAGCTCCGACGTGATTGACGACGACAGCGCGAAAAATCAACAATAACAACGGAACATTCGTTGTCGGAACAGCGCCGTAGCAGTGGAGAGCGCAATCCCCCCGACCGCAGATAACCACCTACCTCCTAATCGCTGGTAATAGGGTGAGCTGCTCTAGAAAATCCCTGGCTGGGCCTCAACGGTGGCCACAAAAAGAGACGAGTGACATCTAGGATTTTACTCGTGAATGGCAGTGTTTTAGGAACCGGTTCCTACCTTACCGACTGCAAGAATGCGACCGCGAGATGGCAGTACCGCGAAACTGCAGTTGTCTAAGCATCGATTTTTCTCCAAGCATGATCTAAATTTTAACTTTATTTTCCGACAGTTTTCAATTAAAAAATCGTTACAAGATGTAAGCAGACAAAAAAGTAACGTAATTTTCGTTAGATCTTTTTCCGCGATAACAGGTATGTTCTGTTTTTCTCAACTCGCTTTACCCTAACGTTACACCGATGCTTCGCACACTTTTTGAACATGTCGTTTACCATGACAACGCTCGGTCTTTATTGTTTATCTCATCGGGGTGATATTTTTTTTTCATGGAAACTCGTGACGTTTCCATTTGGTCGAATCACGTGGAAAAAAATATTAATAACGTTAAGTAATCGTGGTGTGGGGATATTTCGTCCTAAAATCATCGGGAAATGCCGGAAATCTTGTGCTCGTGCAACGAGAACCAAAACTATTGTACAAACGAGATTAACTACCCACCTTCTGGACCAAGAACCGACGACGTATATAGGACCTGCAATCTTCCCTTGCGGTTTATGTATCCTAGTGAGTGTTCGTTTTTTATTTTTCATTTTTCGTGTACAGGCAGGATGTTCATTATTGTCCGAGACAATCGCTGAATTTTATTTCCCAGTGTACGTCAGCTTCAAGTCATAAGAAAAGTAACCTTTTGAATAACCCCAAATCGTGCTTTCACGTTTTTGTAATAGTTTAACACTTTTATGGCAGTTTCTCATATTTCTCGAAAAGGTATGCTAGACAAAAACAAATATGACAACTTTTGAGTGGTTTAAAAAAAAATACTAACAATCTTTATTGGTATTTTACGATCTATTCCTTAAAATGGCGTACAAAGAAGTGTTGAAGATTTTTTTTCAATGTAGAATAGCGACCCTCTAACAGTCCGTCCACAGCCATCTTTATCGGTAAACCCTTCCCGATGAAATTGTTGCAAATTTTTGGGTTGATTCTGAAACAAAATGCCAACGCATTCTTAATGTAATATTTTCGACGAAAATCAACGTATTTAATAATCCTTTTGCGGCCTTTAGTGTTTTATATTGCATTAAGGAACGCGTTGGCATTTTGTGCCAACTGTGCAAAGATTTTAACAAAAAATATTATTGAAATAACTTTGGTACTTTTCTGGAAAATGTACCAAAGAATGTGTAAAAATTTTAAGGTTATAAATAGGAATAAAAAGTTGCAGAATTCCAGCGTACAACATATTTGAAAAAAAAAGTTTTTTAGAATAAAAATCGTTTCATGTTTTGTTTACTGTTTTTCCGACTCATTACAGTAGAGTTGGTCCTCCACGTGATCCACAAAAAGTTAAATTGTTGTAATTTTAAATCCGCAAAATTTACGAAAAATACAAAGTTTCGTAAATATGCTTCAACTAAATTCACAGGAAATAAGATTTTCGTAAATTAAATTGAAGATAATTGTCGGATAATTTATTTAATAAAAACAGGAGATTCAATTACAGAGCAGTCTATAACGTATGTAATATACTTTACCACGTGTCACGAACAAGCTTCGTTGCAACGATCAATACACTACTTCCAGTGCGTCTCTTTATCCTCGCTCTCCCTTATTTTCCCACGTTTCTAATTATAGAACGCACCGATAAATAATCTATTTCCATAACTGTATATTCTCTTTAGGGCCCGGAGCGTACTCAACCTCAACATCTTACGCTCATTGATCCAATCGCGAAAATATCGTTACAATTTGTTTTTCGTTGTGCCCGCCGGTGCAAAAATTATTTTCCCGCAAAGAATTTTTTTAGACATATTTTCATTTTTCCGTGATGATGAATAGTGTCGAGGCTATGAAGCCCGCCGCAATAACCCAAAAATTCAAAAACACTCGAAGTTCATAGTTCAATGATACTCAACATTTAAAAAATATGTGAAGCCTTAATTCCAAAAACTCAAAATTCCGATTGCGACAAAAATCGTATTTTTATTTCCATATTTAGATTATCGTGCATAATCTTTTTTTGCAAATTCACATTACAAATTGCTAAATAAGTATCTTAAAAAATGGTTAAAGCATTTTCGTAGGCTGAATCTGCCAAAAGGAATTGAAGGAATGGAAAATATTAATTTCCATTGCATTTCACCTTGCAAACTTGAACCTCGTAAAAAATCAGCGGGAAATGTTGAAGTATTTTCATTTGATTTCCTTCTCCACGCCACTATATTTAAGGCGTTACCCCCACTTGTAGCGCAAAAAAAGGCCTTTTTCATGATTTTTTTTAAAGAAAACTACAAAACTTATTTAATCGATCAATATACCATCTTAAAGAACACATCTTGAAGAACATTCAGTAATTTTGTTATTGAAAAATATTACATTGTTTATTGGCAAATGGCCGCCAAGGAAATAATGTTTTTATATACACGGTTTGCGGTGACCAACATTGCGGCGAAGTGGATCATCTGAAAAAAAAAAATGCGGATGGATTTAGTCAAATATAAGTATAAACTAGTCTTTAATCGAAGGATTTTAAAAAATATTCATTTTTCACAAAATGGCGGACAGTCAAAGTTAATGGTTCGATTTTAACGAAAAAAACGGCCGTTTTTTCGAAAAAAAAAAAATCGAACGATTAAAGACTACATTTTTATGTATTAAATAAGCCTGTAAAATTTCAAGAAGATCGGTTCATTAGTGTTCGAGTAATCTTGGTCACCGACTTCAGAAATGCCATTTTGAAAAAAAAACGCGTTTAAAGTTTCTCTTTCAACGCTCTTTCAACGCGGATTCTTCTCTTTCAACGCTCATATCTCAGTCAATTTTGTTCGGATCGACTTGAAATTTTCAGGACATATTCTCAGATACTCATACTTCAAAAAAATGCAATAAAAAAAATCGATTTTTTCAAAATCGCAAGTGGGTGTAACCCCTTAATGGCAGTAACGACGAATATTCGACGAAACTTATTTACTAAACGCGACCAATGTTATTTCTCGAGTACGGTGCAATGACTCAAGCTCAGCAATAAATCATCTGGAATAATCGTGAATACTTTTCGCGTTGCGTCCGTCCGCTGGTACGTGTCCATCGTGTTGCTTTCTTCCTTTCTTTTTCGTCGCTTCGTTTCTTCTTTTCCCTTTATCGACGGATCGCGCGACCGAGGGTTCAAACGAGAGTTCGTTCGTGTCGAGTTCGCAGTCGTGATCTTGAAGTTCGTCGAGGAAGAAACGTCGAGTTTCACAGCGATGTCTCGTTCGTCACTCGTCTGCGCAACGTTCATCATCTCGTTGATTTATCGCTCGCCTTGCTCGTACGCGAGCGATGTCGCGATCGATGAAGCGAACGATTGCCGATCTCACAATCATCTGTACGTATGTACGGGGCCAAACTCGACTCTGCTGAACGTGTGTTTCGAAGACGCGAACGCGGTGCAGACCATCGACGACGTCGAGCTTCACCTCGAGAATTGCGGTATCGTCGATATCGCCGGGAACAGTTTCAGCGAAGCGCGAAACGCCACGGCGCTCTACCTCTCGGACAACAAGTTATCAAGGATATCGAAGCGTTGCTTCAACCCGCTGGACCAGTTGACCTACCTCGATTTGAAGAGCAATCGCATAAGCTCGATCGAGGACGAGGCTTTCGTGAGGCTCGCGAACCTCGAAACTCTCCTCCTGGACTACAATTACCTGGTGAAATTATCACCCGGTGTCTGGAAGGGACTCGGGAGCCTTCGCGAATTGTACGTGACGAACAACACGATCGTACCGCGGCGCAACATGTTCCGTGGTCTCAGACAATTGGAGACCCTCGCACTAGACTCCAATGACATCGATGCACTGCCGATCGGCACTTTTAACGGCCTCGGTAATCTCGATCTTCTCTATCTCTCGCGGAACAACATCGTCGATCTCCACAACGAGCTGTTTCGCGGTCTCGATCGGTTAAACGAATTGGATCTCGGCAAAAATCGCATACACCACATACCACCTGGTATATTTCGTAACCTGAGGTCCCTCGAGTCGCTATGGTTGAACGGAAATCGAATCGGGGGCCTCGTACAACCGGCAATATTCGATGGCCTGAAACGACTTGCCGTCCTCTTTCTCGGCAATAACGAACCGCTCACCCTCGATTTTATTACTTTTCGCGGTCTCGGTAACGCCAGCGTCGAGCCTGGTTTCCTCGTTGATGGTAAATTCGTTCGAGAATTCAACGAATTGCGAGGCACGTTTCGTTGTCTCGGCGGAAGTTATCAGGAACCTTACGTCTGTCAACGAATTTATTGATCCTATGGATTCGTACGATCGGCGACGTTTGCCGCAGTCCACGCCTCGTATCTTACGAGTGGCGCGATTCATGATGTTGAAATTTACATCATTGGGATTAAACAAAAAAACCCTCACTTGCCAAATTTAGCCTACGAAAATAACTCAAGTTTTTTAACAATCCTTATCAGAGTTCCGCGATCATTAATCTGCAATAAAGATTTTGGATTATGATATAATATAAAGAAATACAAGAGAATTCGCGTTACGATCAGACTCTGTACATTTCAACATCATCGTGACGTTTTCATCGTGCATGATGTAAACCCGATCACTTCGCTCCGTCTGTTGTCCCACCGCATTTGTGAGTTGTACGACATTTTTTGGAAGCTTTCTACCACTGGTTGAAACAATAACTACTTGTACAGTTTTATGGAAAAATTAGATTGAAAAAAAAAATTGAAAAAAATGTTGTGCTCTCAGCCGAAGTTATTTCCTTAAAAAAGCATTGTGCACACGCTCAAAGGTGAATCGCTACTTTTTCTACTGAGGTACATATACGAAGCATCATGTGCACGTGGTTTGTTCATTCTTTTTCATCCACTGTCAATAAGAGGCTTTTCAAATGTTAGATTCATTAAAAAAAACATATGCGTATATATATTTCAACGTAAATTTCGAATCCAATCTAATCAATGCTTGCTTCGAAACCCAAACAACGAATATGGAATTACATAATGTTATTTAAGTTTGCATTATTGGAATGCAATGGTAATTCCGTTTTCTATATTTTTTCCATTATTTGTATTCGCAAAGAAAATATTAACTTGCAGTTTTTCGATGGAGGCTTATGAATAACCATTGTAAAAGATATCTCATTAATTTTTACAGCCCAAATCCGCCAAAAAGTCTATAAATGATGAAAAATCATCATTTTCATTGCCTTCCAACGATAGAAAAATTCAATCTCATGATAATTTTGTATTTTTTATTTTCGATATTGCCACATATTTGTATGCTAATTTCTACTGCGCTTCCATGAAAAAACCCGTTGTTAAAACAGTTTTACCGACTTCAAACAACACTTGAAAGAAAAAAAAAGGGTTGCCCTCGAACGAGGCAAACGTAATAATCACCAAACGAGATCGAATGTTTTTGCGTAAAGATATGAAAAAAAAAACGAGAACTGCATATTATCAATGCTCATAGCGATAATAATTGAATTTCGGAGTGAAATTAGTTACGATGAAATCTGACAAACGCTAAGCTGTAATCCACTTAAGGCTTAAGACACAATAAAACATGCCTTCTTTAAGGAGAATTCGCAGCCACCTTTGATTTATCGAAACGTAAATTTTGATTTTTGCAAAGGCATTTTCAAGGGCTATCGTCAGGCAGAGAGCCCAAAGCCTCATCCCTGTTATCGGAGCACCTCCATGGATTACGGTTGGTACTCGCCGACGGTTCATACCGTTCCGACCGTCTATTACGCCCGAAGCACGGAATTCAGCGACGAGCTGGCAAGAGCCGGAATGTACCGGAATCGTTCTCTCAACACGGAGCTCGACAAGACATTATTTTGATAACCGGGTGCAGTATAGGCTTTGCTCGCTCGCTCTCCGAAGTGTTTTTCGAAACACCCTACGAATCACAACATAATTTCAATGAAAGAAGCGTAATGTGTAACACCGACGACATTGAATTATTCTCGCAAGCTTACAAGTAAAGCAGTCTTGGCTAGGAAAAATTAGAGAATAAAAAACCCAAAAGTTCTTATAAAATAAATGAAGACAGTTTACGCTTACGTCGATATTTATTATTACATGTCAGCTTACGTAATACGTTAACCATATATATATTTAACAGATCAGATCTAAGGGACACTGGTTACAACGTATCCCGGACTCTATGGTAGATCGATGGTATTTACTCAATTACTCTCGTTACTTTTTCTCTTGTTCATAGCCACGCGCCATTCATTCACGCGCGATATTTTATTAACAACGAGAATGGCTCCGCTTATTTTCTTTGTTTTTGGTAATGTCTTGTTTCTTTTTCTCCATGTTTCTTTCGTATTTATCTCTTGCGACAATCGATTCGTGTATGTAGCCCGCAGAACGACAGTCTAGTGTCGAAGATATTTTCGCTTTTATGCCGTGAATTTCCGGGCATCGAAAAAAGTTTCGCTCTTTCCTTTGCTTTTACTTAGAGGAGGCGCAACGTTTCTCTCCAAAGGTATACATCGGAATGAAACGTTATATGCAGAGATTAGCGTGTTCCTGTTCTTTTATTCTCATATATTTATATGTATATATCGTTATATAACGATAGCTGTAGATTTTACAACAGCCCAATCGATAAAAACCAATGTTTCGTATGACAGGAACACGTCCCAATTCATCGCATGGATCGTTGAAACCGATTATTGCGCTAATGTCTCGCGTTAAAGTTCTTTTTTTTTTGTTAATTTGTTTTCGATCTCACCCCGTTTCTGCACAAAGGCAGATTCGCCTGTCAAATTTTAGATATCGATCATAGCAAAAAAAAACCAACGAACGCGTGACATTTCCGCCTTTTAATATTTACGACGTGACGGTATTTATCTTCATGACAGAGGTGTATATGGTTATAGCTATATATGTTTTCTTTAAAAACGGCTTACAACGGGGATTGTGAATTCGTCCTTTACGTGTATATATATATGTAAGTTATCGTATCATTAAAAATTCGATTATTAATCACCATTACTAGGAAACGTTGTTAAACGCTTGATTTCTTCTTATTCGAAGCCCTCGGGGATTTTTTTAACAGTATGCCCTTGTTTTTACTTCGCCCCAACTATTTTTGAAAAAAAAAGCACAATTGAAATTTCCTTCGTCGCTTCTTTATTTTATTATTTCATCAGTAATATAATTCTTAGTCGCTATTGTTACGGTAATTAACGTCATTATGATTTCTGTCGTCCCTTCGGTTTATGTCTGATTACGTGGGACAGATAGTGCCGGAGAACCCCGTGAATTTTCCTTCCGTTACTTTCTATCTTTTTTCTCGCCTCCACTTCATCATCGTCTCGTGAAAAACGCTTTATCTCCGCCGTGTACATACCGTATAGGTTGATACAGTTTGGGTTCTATTATTACTGTTTTTCTTTGTTGATTTTCGTGTCTAGAACGATTTGGAGATGTCTGCCCTTTTAAAAAATTCTATCCCTGATAGACTTCACCTGCACGAGAAAAATGCTTGACGTTAAGGGCACCGCGGTCTTCAAGAGCCGGAGCGCATTTCTTTCGAAGAAAAAATGCTTCAACGTCTTTGTTTGCGCAGAATTTTCAGTCCGGTAGTATCTCTCACGGTTTAACGTACTTGCGGTCGACAAAAGACGCGATTTTTCGCTACCGCGAGAAGCCACCGGATGTCGAAGATCCTGCCCAGACCTGACTCGAGCGTCACGAAGAGTATTAGCGTTGCCGGAAACACAATAATCTTTCTCTGCTTCGAAAGTCCTTCGCTCCCCTACCTTCTCGGCCCCTCATTTTGCCCACTGGGAAAACTGAATACTCGGCGTGTAAGCAAAGTTTCCTTTCATGGCAACAACAAAATTGGAGTTTCTCGTTCAAAGCGCTCGAATTTGGCCACGAGTTATCGGAAGTTCTGAGACACGAGGAAACACTCGTCTCCAGGCCACGTGAAACACCAATCGTTTCTTTGGATCGTCAACGGTTCAACGAGAGGGAGAGAAGGGAAAAACGACAGATTACATTCACTCGATGCTTAAATCTCCAAAGTATTCAATTGCAAGGTTACAGTGCATCGCTTGCAAAATAGTAGCACTAATTCATGTTGTCTTTTTACCCCTGTAATATATAAATATATTACACAGAAAAGAATTCATCAATCAATGACGCCATAAAACGTAATATTTATGTTCATATATCGTACTACGCCCTCACGTGCCACACTAAACTGCTCTTGTTAGGCTTAACGCTAATTTTAGAGCTTTTCCAAACCCCGATAATTCTTAATTATAACGATGACAGATAGAACTCGCATTTTATGTATGATTTAATCTTTCGCCTACTTCGGTGTGTCTCGTATGTGTGTAACTTTATTACTGTAATATCATTGTAATGTTATCGCGTGTGTGTGTGCGTATTTATATATATACACACACACACACACGAACATACATTCCAAGCATACACACACACACACACACACACACACACACACACACACACACACACACAGAGTTCGTTCATTCATTTTCGATTCTTATGAACTATATTTTAATCATCTTGGCTTGCCTTCGGTGCGATTTTACGTCTTTGCTTGTTTTTTTTTCAATGTCAAATGTTACGTTCCTACGCGTATAATTAACGGCGGTAACAGTTAATCGTTGAATCGAGTGATTTTCCTTAATTTTTTGCACTATTTGATGTTGTTCTTTATGTGCAGAACTAAATAGCCTATTCACGACAACGAAACCCCAAAATCCGTTCGTTCGACCATATCAGTTGATCCTCATTCATCATCTTCGTTCGAATACAAAAAGAGATAGACTGTATGCTCGAACGAACAGAAGCCGGAGACAGTGAATTCGTTGTCATCTCGAACGCCTCGTTTTTTTTCTCCCCTCTAACATAAATTACCCATCGACGAATCTATTCGTATGGGTCATAACATCCATTGAGTGCTTCATTGAATTTTTTCGATATTTACCCGCTGAAAAGAATTGCCCTGCCCGCCGTAAACACCACAAGATTCTCTATTATTATTCATATCATTATGATTATAATTACAATTATTACAATATTACCGCTATTATTAGGCTGACGACGAGGCAACTTTTTGCTAACCTTTTCTTCCTCATTATCTTGACCCGCGTCAGGGAAACAACAACGGAATTTGCGCCTGACCATCACCCTCATTTTTGTTTCGGTTATTATTCAACTCTGCTCCACGACCACGGTTCCGTCAACGTTTTTTTTTCAAAATCATCCCAGATAGCCACTTGTATTGTCATTCCAATAAAAAAAAAACAGTAAATCACTTCTGTCTTCCTTCGAAACGTTTGTCTTTTCGTCTCGAATTATCACATTATGTGAAGTCTTCGAGTATTCTTTCATTCTTTGATTTACGACGCCACAGGCTGACTAGACGTACAATTATCAATTACACTATAGTAATAACATTGACGCATATCTTGGTAATAATGTACGCAATAATTATCGTATCGTATATATTTTTGGTATAAGTGTATGCGTGCGCGCACGTCTGCGTTTATGTGTGTGTGTGTGTGTGTGTGTGTGTGTGTGTGTGTGTGTGTGTGTGTGTGTGTGTGTGTGTGTGTGTGTGTGTGTGTGTGTGTGTGTGTGTGTGTGTGTGTGTGTGTGTGTGTGTGTGTGTGTGTGTGTGTGTGTGTGTGTGTGTGTGTGTGTGTGTGTGTGTGTGTGTGTGTGTGTGTGTGTGTGTGTGTGTGTGTGTGTGTGTGTGTGTGTGTGTGTGTGTGTGTGTGTGTGTGTGTGTGTGTGTGTGTGTGTGTGTGTGTGTGTGTGTGTGTGTGTGTGTGTGTGTGTGTGTGTGTGTGTGTGTGTGTGTGTGTGTGTGTGTGTGTGTGTGTGTGTGTGTGTGTGTGTGTGTGTGTGGGTGTGTGTGTGTGCGTGTGTGTGTGTGTGTGTGTACGTTCTCTAATAGGGTGGTTTTTATTTTCATGTAGTGGCTTATTACCAATATTTAATTACGTCGATATTTCGCTTACGATTATGTGGCTAGCACGCTTTGAAATCAAGGAGGTATCTGTTACGATTGTAGACACAAGTGACGCGTCCACACTCCTACACGGTTACTGTTTTTATTTTTATTCAAAAAATGCTTCATTCCCTTGTTTTTTGAACATCCATTTCAACGTTTTTCCATATTAATTGTTGAAAATCTATCAATGGTTATTGAGATAATGACACGTATAGAGATTTTTCCTTTGGTGGGATGGGATATTTCGGACTCGGATCTTCTCACACATTTTTGTCGAACGATAACACACTTTTGATATTATTTTTTTTTCCATGCGCTCGTTGATCCGCGGTTGCGACGAAAAATTGAAGATTCCGAGGGTCCTTCTATAGCACGACGAAAGATGAGTGTCACAACACCCGACATTTATATACTTTGTTATTATTAATTTCTGTTTTGTTATTTTTTCTTTCTTTCAATGTACGGTGCATTTTTACACCTATTGTGAGAACAGGCGGTTTTTTCCCCTTTTTTGGCATATAAACAAGGCGTGTTCGGGAAAATGGTTAAAAAATAAAATGGAAGATGAGGACATGTATCACGGTTTGGTAAGATTATTTCTTTCGAAAAGTCTAACGAGCAATGGAAAAAGTCCCATATAAGCAGTGATTTTTTTTACGGTCAGGTGAACATTCCAATTGCGGCATTAGTCGAAAACCTTACGTCGTCCTCTCGTTTAACGGCTAAACCACGCATCTACAGGTACAACGTGATCGGGATGATCTTTATCAGCAATCGATCGATCGATTTCTACTTTTTCGTCCACTCTGGCATAGATCTCAATCGTTATTGAGAACTTGTTCTTGGTTTTTTCTAGTGTGTATGTATTGCAGACTTTTTCTGCCAATCGTACGTCGTTGAATCCTCGTTGGTGCAACATTTCTTTGTCAATAATGCAGCAATGCGATAATGCAGTGTTTGCTATTGTTGCAGTTCGTTATTTACGAGAGCAAGTGAATGTGTTCGAGCTCATTTGGATAGTGCAATATGGAGAGTTACAAGTCTGTGTGTGTGAGTGAACAATCATTAATAACTGGTGCTTATTGTATTCTTGTAATGTTGAACTGAAAAAGTCAGATGTTCATTGCGACCTTTCGTTTACGAAAAATGAACTCTTTGTCGTCGATAAAGAGTTTTTCTGTCAACCTTGCGGAAGAAAAAAAAACTACTTAGAAAGTAAGTGTAAAAATTAGAAAATGGTCAAACAACAACTAGCCCTATTTTGTTCTCTCTTTACGACACTAGACGGAAACTTAACATAGATATTTGGGGACACGCTTTAACAGGATATATTATTAAACAACATAGCGTGTGGTTATCTTTACATGCTTTTGTTCTCGTACTATATATGCCTCAAGTCATTCCAACAACAATGAGCAATTAATTTATCAAGCAATCGAGCGTTGATCCATCGTTTAATTAATTTTGACATATGCCCGTCCGCGATCGGTAGAATTTATCGTTTTGCCAAAAAATGTATTGTTAACTTTCAAACCATGTGCAAACTTTCCGCTTTCATTCGTTTTGTTTTTCGTTCCGCTTTTTTTTTCTTCGTTGGATTATACGAACGGCCGTTCCGTCTCCTCTTGACGAGTGATGGTATCGGTGTGTTCGGAATTTTGGATTTTCGTTTATTTGTTTTCGAGTCGATGCGTCTAAATGAGCCCTTTCGCAAAATCGCCCCTTTTTCCTCTACTTTTTTTCCTCTCTACATTATCTAGTGCACCAGAGGCACCCCTGAGATTTTCCATATGATGACCGAGTCTACGCGATCATTGTGTTTTTATTGCAAACAATATTTTTTCCTCTCGCTCCCCATCTATCGATCAATCTCCGATTCGTTGTTTCTTCATGGTTCGTACCTACTCCACGATCAAATCGTTCTCTTCTTTCCTCGTATATCGTATTTATTTCTGATATCTTCTATGCCTCCCCTGCACTCCCTTTTGTGCGCCACTATTCGTACGAAAGCCCGGCTGGATTTCAATCGTGAATGCATTTCTCGCATTTCGTTCCTCTTCTTACTGCCAACAATTTCGGATCAAAGCGATCGAAATTATCCGAGACGTCTTCTTTTGCCATATGTGGGATACTTCATTTTTTATTATCCGTTATAATGATATCGGCTCGTGGACTCGGTCTTTTTATCAAAAG
This sequence comes from Ophion ellenae, assembly GCA_963210295.1. Classification (NCBI taxonomy): domain Eukaryota; kingdom Metazoa; phylum Arthropoda; class Insecta; order Hymenoptera; family Ichneumonidae; genus Ophion; species Ophion ellenae. The sequence goes on along the minus strand of OY723387.1, from coordinate 14,757,774 downwards.
TCTACTCTTACAGTGGATCACACATCGATCAGACATGTGCACATTATAACACAGACGATACGAACATTTTTTTTCCTGCTTACCGAGATTTCGAAGTATAAACATCAATGACAGCCGAATCTTCGAAGCCTCTATTTTCTTTCTGGACCGAATCGATATTCTGCGATCGAATAGATATTTTTCATTAAGAATCGCCGCCAATGTGTTTTGTTAGACACGGCCTTCATCGACAGCTCGCAAATTTTCGTCTCGCCGTTTATTTTTTTCCTCGACATTCGGATTCTCTTGACAAGTGTTACATCATCGTAAGCGATGTACGAAAACGCGGGATACTTCGTTTCCTCGATCGAAAAAAGTCAAAAGAATTTTGACTTGATGCGGATTTTAAAACCAGCAGCCGAAATTAGATCGAAAAGTATTCGAGGAATTCGTTGATTGACGCCGACGCAATAATTACTTCTTGGAATATACGAAAGACCAATTTGATGCCGCTTCATCGAGTTCCTTTAATCTATGAAAAAACGAATACATTTACGTCTCGTTCGGGTCAACTAAATCTCGATTGCTTTTCTTTCTGCATTGTAAACCCAAACAATGAAATATTTGGTTGCCACTTTTTCCTTTCTTATTTTGCAATACGAAAAAATGCGTCGCCCACAATGTATCGTATCACCTCATGTCACGTGTGTTTCCGTTTCGTCGTACAAAAATTCTTCTACTGCCTAAACTCTTGCGATAACCTGCGAACGTGTAATTGCGGAATACGGTGTGTATATATATATATATATATATATATATATATATATATATATATACACACACATATATATATGTGTGTGTAGTTACAGTCTACCGTGTATCGAAACGACATACAATCCACGTCTGTGCGCTCGCTAGACCTTCTAGTACATTTGTATTTCTTTTGCCTTCGTCTCTTTTATCAATAATCGTTACCACTATTATTATTATCATTTTTATTATTATTTGGGAATGCGAGCACGCGTTCCAGCTTTGCGATATGAACGACGATTTTACAAATTTTTCGAAACGCTTATGAAGAATTCCCTCTGAATTATCCGTCGAGGCGTGTCTCATTCCGACGCCATTTTTGTTTGTTTCGTGCGCCAACTCGTAGCTCGATCGCAAGATTTATCTTTTTTTGTTGGTAATCTTCGATTATTACGTTAAATTATCAGAGGGACCATTCGCAAACGTGAAAATGACGCGTCGTCCAACGTTCACCTCTCGCATCAAGCGGGAATATTGGGCAAGGGAATTCTCGTTGACGGCGTTTCTTCAAGATCCGCCGTCATCGGAATTCTCGTCAGCCCCGCGCTCGCACCTTCGTTTTACATGTCGCCGAATATGCCGGCGAACGTCTTGCGAAGATTTGTCATCGTGTCCTCGGAATCCTCGCCTGTCTGGCTCTGAGATTGACTACCCTGTCGATGAAGAAGCGTTCTCGACGGTGGCAACGGTGGCGGTTCGTCCGTGCGTCGAGTTGGTGTCGCCGTACTGCTCACCGTGCTCGATTGAGACGCTGGATAATCATAAAATGAGAATAAATTTAATTAAAATGCCACGGTGGGGAATAACGTTGCAATTCCGTATAAACAAATATACACGAGTAGATATATCGAAGCAATGACCATAATGCAATGGTTGCAAGTGTATAATTGATTGGCAAAATCTGACGTCGATGTCGAGACCCGGAGGTGACCTAAAAGGGGGTCAATTTATCTTCAGGAAAAGATAAGTATCAATAAATGGGCACCATCAAAAGCTGACACTGAATTTACCTGGCTATTGGGTAAACTTATCTTTATCAAAAGTAATATAAATCATAAATGATAATAATAAAGTGCAACGAGATATGATCCCACTCGTCAAATAATACTTATTTTCCAAATTTTTCCCGCAGGCGAAAAAGTACCCATCCAATAGTTAAATATTTTACGCAAAGCTGCAAATAAAGATGAAAAAAACTCGTTGCAGTCATCGAAAGCTCGAGAATAATCGCTTTCGTGAATTTGAAGCCCTTCATTTTTCTCACCGCAGCGTAGACGAACCAAAGGCACGTGTATATGCCACTTTTGATTTCTTAATCAGATTGACAAGCTGGGAGTTGAATCATCGATTTCCATATTCCCCTTTCATAACTGCTTTTCATATGCAATGAACTAACGACTCTCAAACTGTAATGCTCCATAAAGCAGCTATTTTCTTTCTCGCTGTACGATACAGAAGATTAGAAAAATGGCAAATGTAGGGAAGAAAGTAGATCTTATTGGAGAGTAACGCATTAAGTAAATTAATTTAAAAAAAAAATTCACATACAATTTGCAATTGACTTCAGTTCTAATCGATATACAATAATTCCTCTATGGATCGCACTGTTTTTTCAGTTTTCACAGATTTATCGTGATCGAAAGAAATAGTAGGGCCAGAGTAATAATGCAAACCTTTCCCTATCAAGTTTTTATTGGTTTATTAATATAATCATTTCCTTTTTCTTAGAATATTGATCTCGCTCTTTTTGTTTCAACTTCTCTCTTCCGACAAGATGCTGTTTAAGCCATTCGTATCTCCGTTTTTTCAGCATCTCTTTTTCTACGAAGCCCTTCTTCTTTCGATAGCGGTATGGCGATCATCGGAGAGTCGCTTTTTAAGGGGTTACCCCCATTTGCGATTTTGAAAAAATCGATTTTTTTATTGCATTTTTTTTGAAGTATAAGTATCTGAGAATATGTCCTGAAAATTTCAAGTCGATCCAAACAAAATTGCGTTGTAGGAGCGTTGAAAGAGAAGAATCCGTTGTGTAAACGACCGGCTAGTCTGCCGTCTGGCGCGCTCGACCCTCCCTCCTACCTTCAATGCATTGTTCGATGAAAAGGGTCGTATACCTGGCATTCACAACGTTCATATAATAGACTGGAATTTATAAAAACGTATTTTCGTTGTCTGTTATGGTCTAAACTCGTCAGTGTAGCCCGAAAGTTCGACTATATAAGACGTATATTCCGCCGTTCATAATATTATAAGCGCAGTTTTTATTCATTTTACATTCAAAAATGGATCGAAAAAAAGGTTCGCGACAAACAAGAAGCAGTGATAATTTACGGAAATCTCGACCAAAAAAAAGGAAGGGTGTTTTTAAGAGGGAATGTCACCTCATTGCGGTCGGTATGGTAGAACAATTATAGATTCCCAAAAATCTCTGAAACGGCTCTTCAGATCCCGTCGAAACTTTGCAAAACGACGTCAAATAGATAGACGAACAGCTGTCTTCCCCTCAAATTTTCTAAATTTGAGAAAAAAAAACTAGATTGGCTTATCATAAGCCAATCTACATTTTATCATAAGCCAATCTACATTTTTTTTCTCAAATTCAGAAAATTTGAGGGGAAGACAGCTGTTCGTCTATCTATTTGACGTCGTTTTGCAAAGTTTCGACGGGATCTGAAGAGCCGTTTCAGAGATTTTTGGGAATCTATAATTGTTCTACCATACCGACCGCGATGAGGTGTCATTCCCTCTTAACCCCAACCTGGCCGAAACGGAAACTGAAAGTTTCAGCACGTCTACGAAGAAACTGAAAAATAATATTGATATGACTGTGAATCAAAGTCCTAATGTTGAATATCGGATTTCGAACTTTTGGGTTGTGTTTGCTGCTATTTCAAATTTAGTGAAGTGCAAAACGTGTAATGGAAATATTACATTTGAAACGGCAAGTCTCGAGTGGAGCAATCGTTGTAAATTTAGCAGCTTATATTTCCGTTGGACTATTCAACGAAGGTTCAAAATCATTATTATTTTATTTGAACGCAATCGGAGTGCGCTGTGGACACACCGCGCACGAATACGCTGATAAAATGGACGAAGCACGGATTGCACTGGCAGAGAGACGTGCGGCCGAGAGCACTCGTGAAGGAAGAATGTTACGAAGGCAACACCAAATTTCCGTTTTGCAAGCGGCATCGTCGGCGGAAGAACTTCTGTATGGGCCCGGAATAGATGACTCTATGTAAGTTTACAAAAAAAAATATTTTCTTCGTGTAAACTGAAATTGAAACTTTAACCGCGTTTTTCTCAAAATGACATTTCTGAAGTCGGTGACCAAGATTACTCGAACACTAATGAACCGATCTTCTTGAAATTTTGCAGGCTTGTTTAATACATAAAAATGTAGTCTTTAATAGTTCGATTTTTTTTTTCGAAAAAATGGCCGATTTATAGCCGAAAAACGGCCGTTTTTTCGTTAAAATCGAACCATTAACTTTGACTGTCCGCCATTTTGTGAAAAATGAATATTTTTTAAAATCCTCCCATTAAAGACTAGTTTATACTTATATTTGACTAAATCCATCCGCATTTTTTTTTCAGATGATCCACTTCGCCGCAATGTTGGTCACCGCAAACCGTGTATATAAAAACATTATTTCATTGACGGCCATTTGCCACTAAACTATGTAATATTTTTCGAATAAAAAAATTACTGAAAGTTCTTCAAGATGTGTTCTTTAAGATGTTATATTGATCGATTAAAAAAGTTTTGTAGTTTTCTTTAAACAAATTCATGAAAAAGGCCTTTTTTGCGCTGCGAGTGGGGGTAACGCCTTTAAAAAAATCTTCAAAGTGTTGGACCGATGTGGAGGGACACGATAAGTGCTAGAGAAAGGAATCGATTGAGATTAGGAGAGCCTTATCACGACAAGTAAGAGCGTACTCACGCCACCCAGGTAGTCTTCGGTGGAAGTAATCGTGCCGGACACGCCCATTGAGCATTGGAAGCCCTCACGCTGTGTGCACCACAACGTAAGAGACGCGCTTACATCTACTGCTATATATACAGCCGAAGGGCATTTTCTCCACGTTGTACATCTCCACTCTTGGCTTTAAAGTACCATGGCATTTTACATAGCCTACTCTCGGGCGCTCCGATACCATATAGCTATAGATAGGACCAATATTGCGTTCACTGATGAAGCTCATTTGGTGATGAAAACCGCAGTAGTCGATCAAATAGTCACTCATTCGATATATCCCAATCCGTTACGTTTACCCGTGTACTTGGGCGCCGACTTCTAACATGAGGGCGAGGGAGCTTCATTGAGATTTGGATAGTAACAACTGAAGTTTACTGAGAACACAGCTGCGTGTATCGGTGAAGGCTTTCCACGGTTTTCCTAAGCCCTCGTGCGAATGCGATACAGTGAGCCTTTCCCGGGCAAAAATGTAGCTCCTGTGTAGAAATTTGAGTCGGGAAAAAGTCCTGCTCCTGATCTGCCTCCACTAACTAATATCAGGCCATCGTCAGGCCATCCAGCGTGGATCAGGTTCGCCATGTCACAGATCTTAGGCCAGGCCCTGATCCGCCGTTCCCTTTTTCGGGAACTCATTAGGAGCTGGACAGGGAAACGATCTAGTACTGGAAGGGCTTTTGTCGATCCACCCGAGCAAAATAGATAGTATTAGGGGGTATGCGTATACTGTTCGCGCAATCTTCGATAAACGCGAAAGAAATATTTAATTTTATTCTTAACACCGGTCAAGCAACAAGAGGAACCGTAGAAGGGAAAAAGAACTTTCTCGGGTAGAAAAGACACTTTATTTATACGCGAAGTACCGCGCTTCTCGAAGATTATATAATCTCGCGTATTAAACTATCGACTCTAAAGAACGTGGCAAGTGCCCGAATTACGTTCTGTGTAGGCGCTTAAGGCGGGTACTCCATAAAGAGGCTTCAAAAATGCATTTTTTTATTGCGTAAATTTATAGTTTGAAACCTGTAGAATACGATGCAGTTAGTGATTTTGGTAAATTCTAAAAAACTATTTGGTAAATTCTAAAGAGCCTTCGAGCGTGACTCTCCCCTGCATGCTCCGCTTAGAGCCCTACGCGTAGATATAGGCACCATGTGGAGAGGTGAGTCGTCTATTCAATAATAGCGGTTAGAAACGCTTCTTTACCCATAGGAATATAGTATTACGAGGAATCTGAAGGACGATTATATGGTGCGGGAATAGCTGACTTATCGGTAAGTCACAGAATCATACGTTTATCCCTTGCCGAAACTTTAAACGCGATTATCTCAAAACTTTTTTTTTCAGTGAGTTGAAAATCAGTGTACACGATTACTCAAAAACTATTTGACTGATCAAGCTCCTACTTGGCACAGGTTTTTATGATACTTATGTGCCATTGATGAACCTAAGCCCGACCAAAAGTTATCAAAATGAACATGTTTTTGGTTGGATCATAGTTGGAAATTATTTCCGAAACAATCAACTTTTTTGTTTCAAGGCCTTCCCTTTAGCCAATTATCATTGTTTTTCAATATTAATGATTCATCAAGTGACCACATGTGTATACTAATCAATTTTTCGCCAGACTGTTTCAGATAATCCTACAAGGTGCTGGAGTGTACACCCATTCGACCTCCCTGCCGGACATCTTCACGGCGACTGGTTATATATCCGCCATTTTTAACTTTTTCAAGCAGCAAAAATCGTTTTGAAAACTAGAATTATGTAACACAAAGTTCCTATGACCATGAAAATATATATACATTCCTTACCCTCCGAAAAAATAATGAAAATCGACTAAAATGTTGCGTTCTACATGGAGTACCCCGATCAAGAAGCCTTGATCGCTTCTTCAACACTGGTGTCTCGCGCAAACAAAAGCGCAACTTTTTGATACTCTGAAAAAACGGAGACGAGCGAGAGGATCACTCACTAATGCAGCGCGAGCAATCCCACAGGGCCAATAACGTCCTTGCGTTAGGAGCGCGGTATGTACAGTTAAGGCGACGACGTCGAGAATTAGCACCTGTTAATAATTAAGACGGCATACGGAATATTACGCTCATGTCAATATTTTTCCTTTTCAACTAAAATCTGCACATACCGCCCGTCTCCCCAGGTAGGGAATCAAAAGGCTGACGATGGAAACAAACTTGTGTGAGCCTTGTTTCACCGAGCCTGAGTGAGACAGACCTGGGCCAGGTTTCATTGCATCGTTTGGAGCAGCCTGGAACCAAGACTGGCTGCTTAGCCTAAACTCAGGGTTATTTCAAGCTTTATTCAGCCAGTGAATTTAAAGGCTAAAAAATCAAGGCTGGATGCAGGCTTGTTTCAGTTTGTGATAAAATTAAATAAATTTTAAATAATATTTTTTCTGTACTTTTATGAAAAAAAATTAGCAATAAATTTGTCGGGTGCGAAAGCACGAAAAACGAAAGCGAAGGAGGCAGCTCAGAACATTTAAACATATTCTCTTATCGATATTTATGAGGTACACAAAAAAGTATTTTTCTCGTCACATACACATTTCGTATATACTCACTCTCTGGGGTTTGCGTACACTCTGTGTATTACGTGTCCCATAAACAATAAATAAAATAAAGTATTGTGTTTAAAATATTTTATATATATTTTATAACAAATAATATAATGAATAATAAATATATATAATAAATAAAATGAATTCTTTACAAATTTATTAAATTTATCCCAATGTAGAATATAGAAAACTAAAAAACAGGCCTCATATAGCCTCGAGAAGACTTTGGGATAAGCCTGGTCATAAATGCTCGTGAAGGCTTCATTAAGGCTCGTTTTGAACCTTGTTGTTTCGTCGTTTCAGGCTTAGTACAGGCTTTTCTACCAGCCTTTGGTCAAACCTGTGTGCAACAGCCTGAAACCGCGTTATCATTCAGGGGTTCAGCTAGGCCTGAAATCAGGCTGGTGCTCAGCCTGAATAAAAAAATGTGAGCCTTGTTTCAGAGCTTGGCGAGCCCTTTTTTCATCGTCAATTCCTACCTGGATCGTTCTCTACAATACGGAATTCTCTTGAATTGACTTTTCAAGTTTTATGCCGGAAATATTACGACACTAATTTTACAAAATATACTCCTTCTTTTACTTTACCTTAAACTGGTGTTTTGCTTACATCTTAAAGTGTTATTACTTTTCTCATCTCAGTGTAGCGGAAAATTCAACTGCTAGTGGACAGACCATTGTGACTGAGCGTTTTAAGTTTGTCTTTTCAGTACGCAATGAAACTTCTAGGACGAGTCCGTCTGAACCTTGATGTGTATCAGTGACGCGGGCTAGTTCCCACCGTGGTGGCGGCAAAAGGTCATTCTTGAGAAGAACATAGTAAAGAACATAGTCACCCTTCACAGAACATAGTCACCCTTATAAAGACCATAGTCACCCTTTTTTGCGATCGCATTGCCCTTTCTCATTTTCGTCTTTGTTGCAAGGTATGCAGATAATCGTTTGACCGCATGCGCGCAATATGTGTTCTCGCATCGTCTATACGCCTTGCCAGCGCGAGAGAAGATTCTCGTTTACGTCGAGTAGAGACGGTTCAGGAACGCCGAGAAGCGGTCGTCCTATCTAATCGAGAAATGCCCGGGTGTTAGGGCCTCGAATGACTCTGGATCTTCGCGCAATGCAGTCATCGGACGGGAATTTAACGCTGCTCGATTGGATATAGGAGAGTCGCCAATTCGAGTTGCCACAAAGTCTGCGCGCCTAAGACGCGTTTCAAATGATATTTAAAAATTTTCACACCGTATTATAAGTGTATGGCCCGTGTCACTAAACATACAAAGATCGCGGTATAGTATTTATGCGCCCTTTGTCCTCGACCTACATAAGGTATTACTTGAAGAGAGCCTGCATAGTCCACTCCGCAATACAAAAATGGCGGAGCTAGATTGACTCGCGAAGATGGAAGATCTCTTCAGCTGAGATGCCGAAACTGCACGTTCGCGAGCGCATTTCAAGCATCGACTCATTCTTTTTTCTTTACCGGAGAGCGGGCACCGATAATTCAATCATTTTTAAGGAGTAACCGCAATGTCAGTTGTGTACAGCCATGCAATGTCCTTAAATGCGCTTGGTTCACTATTATCTTGCTAACGTGATGACGCGTTATAATATAATCGGAAAGCGTTCATCGTACGAAAGAAACGTGTGCCGGAGCTGCCCGCCAAGACGCAACTGATCCTTTCCATCTAGAAAGGGATTTAGCATTTTCAGTGGTGAGGAACGTGGAAGGGGCGTTTTCTTCCTCAACGCTCTGATTTCGACATTGAACCGTTCTATCTGGATACGATTGATCCAGTATCGTGGATTGGGGATACTCTGATAGATTTTCTAATGAAAATCAATATATTTCTTTAAATAATATGGGATTTTTAAAAAAAATGGCAACACCAATTTTTATTAGTCTCTTTATCTTCCAAATAGCAATTTAAAATATTGAATAATAAATGAGAAGAAAATGAGTCGTGATCAAAGTTATACTGAGATTGGGGTTACTTTGATACTCCTCTTTTTCTTTATGAGAATCAGAAGTAACCCAATAAAGGAGCATATTTGCTAAAGGAGAAACAAAACGGTCAACGGGAGCCAAAGTTACAACGATTTTTATTGTTTTCGGGTTACTTTGATCGAATAAATATTACATCTTTATTTTTCACAATCAAGTTTGTTGATAATCAACTGGTATTTTATATTTGTTTATGCGGTAATACACACATGAATTTCAAAACTTGAAAAAAACTAGCCAAAAAAAGTTGAAATACTTATGTCTACCTAGGTATCTAAGTAAATCATAACACGAGATCACATTGGTTTCATTAGGAACATGTTTCACTTAAACTAGGTCACGTACTAAATCAAACTAATTATAAGACAAAAAATATCCAATAACAACTTGATATTTTTGTCTTACAATTAGTGTGATTTGGTATAGAATTGCAGAATTGTAGGTTAAGAAACGTTCTTAATGAACACGTTAACAACATTTCTCAACCTACAATTGAAACCTACAATTAAAAAGATTATCAAAAGACGCAAATCCCTGAGGATACTCCGCGGCCAGCAACTGAGATAATGAGTGGGATGAAATTGATCAATGATCAATATTACCCCGTCGAAGCGATCAATGACACCCTAACGAAACAACTGTGGCCCATAAAATATGTTTTTGAGGTTACGTCACACAACAAAGCTAATAGTGTAGTTTAATAAACATCTGACAAGGTGATTGTTATCAAAAATATGTCATTGCAACACTCAACTGGTTATTTTTCAAGTTATTGGAGCATAAATAATAGTTTAAGTTCAGTGCTTACGTTTTTTTATATTTTTATGGTCACTTAAACCCGTTCGTTCGTGCTGCGTCTGAGTGATACCGTAGAGAGGCATTCAGGCTTGCCAACCGTAAAAAAAACTTTCCGTCGCGTTCAGGAACTTCCCAATTTGAATTGAAAAACAAAACAAAGTTTTTGTCGAAGTAACTCCACGAATCAAAGTAACCCCGATCCACGGTACTCTTGTGCTTCCCGAATATCAGCAACCATGAGCATGGTCACATCAAACTTCTCTCTTGTGACGCGAGCGCGTAACTTTAGCACGTAATACTTTAATCGTAATGAAAAAGCTCCTTCGGCCGCTACCAAGTGTACGGTGGTACTCGAACCATGTTCGCTCTCGATGAGTTCCCGTCGATCCTCCTTTCGTTTCTCCACCGAGAATGAGCTTGGCCAAAATGTAGAGTTGTTTCTTGAGCCATTGCGGCCCTGACCACCAGAGTGGATGGTTTATTATTGGGAGTACAAATAAGTATCCGCCGTTAGACAAATGATGGCCTCACCAGGAGGTTATGGTTCAAGTTGTCAGATGTAAAACGTCATATCGTAAGGTTGGACATCTGGCAAGACCATAACCTTGAAATATTAGCGATTTTGTATCAGTATCACATAATTTTTTTCGTGCGAAAATGTCGAGTTTTGACCTGAACAAGTGTCATTTTCGGCCTTCCGCTACGTTCTTTGTCTTCGACGTCAAACTCACCGTTCTTATTCTTTTTAAGGGGTTACCCCCACTTGCGATTTTGAAAAAATCGATTTTTTTTATTGCATTTTTTTGAAGTATAAGTATCTGAGAATATGTCCTGAAAATTTCAAGTCGATCCGAACAAAATTGACTGAGATATGAGCGTTGAAAGAGAAGAATCCGCGTTGAAAGAGCGTTGAAAGAGAAACTTTAAACGCGTTTTTCTCAAAATGGCATTTCTGAAGTCGGTGACCAAGATTACTCGAACACTAATGAACCGATCTTCTTGAAATTTTGCAGGCTTGTTTAATACATAAAAATGTAGTCTTTAAGCGTTCGATTTTTTTTCGAAAAAAAAATGGCCGTTTTATAGCCAAAAAACGGCCGTTTTTTTCGTTAAAATCGAACCATTAACTTTGACTATCGGCCATTTTGTGAAAAATGAATATTTTTTAAAATCCTTCGATTAAAGACTAGTTTATACTTATATTTGACTAAATCCATCCGCATTTTTTTTTCAGATGATCGACTTCGCCGCAATGTTGGTCACCGCAAACCGTGTATAGAAAAACATTATTTCATTGATGGCCATTTGCCACTAAACAATGTAATATTTTTCAATAAAAAAATTACTGACAGTTCTTCAAGATGTGTTCTTTAAGATGGTATATTGATCGATTAAAAAAGTTTTGTAGTTTTCTTTAAAAAAATTCATGAAAAAGGCCTTTTTTGCGCTACAAGTGGGGGTAACGCCTTAAACCACTCACGACAACTTCTCTCACTTAAAGCAGCCCCACCATATGCTTCTACAAGCAATCGATCCGCTTCAGCTGCAGATTTCTTCAAATTAAAGAAGTAAAGAAGAGTTATAAAGTTCCCGCAAATGACGCTAATTCGGCTCAAAACTCGATATCTCCGCACGACCAAAATTATGTGATGCTGATACAAAATCGCTAATATTCCAAGGTTATGGTCTTGACAGATGTCCAACCATGGAGGCTAGAGTGGGAGGAGTCCGATCTGTGCATTTCAAAGTGGCTACAAAAATGTGGTCAAACAGGGATGGCGCAACTATCTCTAAGACCTCGAGAATTAAGCTGAGTATCGATGTCTTGTAAGAGAAATAGAAGAGGATCGAATACGCATCCTAGCTCCTTGCTAGCCTCCATGGCAAATACAGTAGAACCTCGCTTATCCGGGGTAATGTGGGGAGAGGGTACCTCGGATAAGTGGAATCTCGGATAATACGGAAAACAGTAGCAACATAGGACTATTCCACGCATAGGCATAGCAGATTCTTCCATTTTATCCGAGATTCTGGGTATTATCCGAGGATACACCTCGGATAATGCGGAGGACTCGGTTGAGGTAGGTGACTCGGAGAATGCGGAACGTCGGTTAATCGAAGGTCGGATAAACGAGGTTCTACTGTACCAGCAAATACGACAATTTTACCACAATATTCGAACAATTTGAGAATTATTAAAACGGAATTGTCGAGACAAACTAGCCTTGATGTTGACAAGAGAATACAGATATATTATCGTTAAAACATTGAAGCATGTTTTTATCTTTAAAACATGGAAGCATGTTTTTATATTGGAACCGTTGAAGCAAGCAATATCGCTTCGACTTTATATTGTTATTACGGTGTTTTACTCAAATCGAAAAATAACTACTGGACAATTTTTTTTTATTTCTTCCCTCAATAAGTAATTGCAATTTCTTTCGTGTAATTTTCTTTTTATTTTCATTATAATATGTTATCGTCAGAATAATCGCGTTACCGGTTCAATGATTGCGAGTTTTAATACAAACAGATCGCAAAGCATTGTTCTTTGACTAGGAATAATTTACCAAATAAAAAATATTATTTGAGGCGTTTTTCACCGTTCGTTGTACAAGAAAACAATACAGGACAATTTTTTAAATTACTTACGGCAATGAGTAATTGCAATTTCTTGTATATGATTGTCTTTTAGTTTGTATTTAACCCTAAAACTCATGACTGGGGTCCGGTTGCACCCCAATTTTTATGCAAAAAATTAGGTATTTTGCCGTTTTTCAGTCTTTAAATTGTTTACTAATGGAATGTTAATTGAATCAGATGGCTCGCACACTGTTTACCTTGTTATGAAAATACGAAGAAATTGAGGTATGATAAAGTCCATTTATCCCCGTAGGACCGGTTTAATGACAAAGAAAAGCACTGGGTGCATATACACCCCAGTCATGCGGTGACGGTGAAAATCATGAGTTGTTGGGTTAAATATCGTTATCGTAAGAATTATCGCGTTACCGTTCGCTGTTTGCGAGTTTTAATATAAACAGATCGCAAAGCATTGTTCTTGGACAGTAGGGATTAATTTACCGTCGTATTTACAGACGAAAATAAAAATTGATTCAAGAAAAAAAGCATCAGTATTATTTAAGACATTTTCTACTGATCGTTGTACAACTAAACACTGTTATAATAAAAACATTTTTCTATCACTACGTATTGCACTATTATTATCTTCGACCTTTTCACCGTTAATTATGCAACTAATGCATATTGTTCATTGGGCATTGCTATATTAAAAATATTCTTGTACCTTTACGCATTTACGGAGATCTCTCTGGTATATATCATTTTACATCTTTCTCGCTCGCAGCCCACTTCTCATTATTTATTTGTTCCGTCTCTGTCACACGCAGCTCACTGCTCGAGGTCTTACATTTATTTATAGTGGCGCCATTTTCGTTTGACCACATTTTTGTAGCCACTTTTTTCAAGTCTCTCCATAAGAGTTCAGACACCTCCCACTCTAGCCTCCATGTGTACAACCTTACGATATGACGTTTTACATCTGAAAATTTGAATCGTAACCTCCTGGTGGGGCCATCTTTTGTCAAACGGCGGAGACTTATTTGTACTCCTAATAATTCGTTGACCGGAATTCCGCGCGACGTGCAGTCGGCCGGATAATCGCGTGTGGGTACGTGGCGCAATAATATTTGTGGTAAGTTCGGTTGCGTTTCTGACACTTGTTTCGCGCCGTGCGGTTTCCAACGCGCCGAGTGTTGAGAAAGCCAAGCGAGCGCGACGGTGGAATCCGTCCATCCGTATATCGGAACACCATCGAAACGAAGCGAACTTTTCATGGCACGTACTCGATAGGACGCACCAACAACACAATCGTGTTTAGCTCCAAACGCCCTGTGGAGACAGTTTTCAGCGGCGCTACTTTTGATTTCGCCGCAAGCAAACGTACAGATATATCACTCGGCGAGTGTAGTACGCGCACAAACACCACCGGGGTGTAAGTACGACTTAATGCGTCTGCGAACCCATGTAGTTCGAGCGCTGAATGTTCTTCGGTAGTGCGAATCCACTGATGAATTCGTAATTTTGAGAAGTTTGGGATATCGCAACGATAGTTCTCCCAGACTTCACGTAATCTCTGTGAGACGAGTTCGTCCCATTCTACCTTTTCCAGCCAAAGATCTTGCATTCATATCTTTGCTGTAATAACAGCCGGTGACGCCCAACCGAGAGCGTTATAAAGACGCGCGATATGAGATAAAACTGAGCACTTCGTGACGCTCGATCAGGTCGAGTCCTCAACTTCAAAAGTAAATAAAGGGTGTCTCAAATGGCCTGACATTTTCGTTAATTAATAACGTATTATTTATTTGAAAAGTGGGAATATTTTTATTTTAATATAAGGTATAAACGTGGAGGTTATGTGTGGAACGCAATATCCGATAATTGGCCGCCTCGTTCCTGTTTGCAAACGTTCACTTTCTTGACGAAATTTTCAATAACATTTTGGCATAATTGCGGACTTAATGGTGCGTCCAATTGCTTCCTTGAGCTCCGGAATCGTCTGTGGATCATTTGCATACACTTTTCCTTTTAGAAAATCCCAAAGAAAGACGTGGCTTGACGTGTCGTCATGTCAAGCCACGTCATGTTGAGTGTGATTTGACACTGGCGTCAAATCACACAATCTTGGTGGCCAATTCACATCACCGCGGTGTGAGATAACACAACCATGAAACTTCGTCTGCTCTAACTGAATTGTTTCGCTCGTAGTGTGGCAGACTGCGCCATCTTGTTGAAAGAATATGTCTTCCAAGTTCATGCCGTTCAGTTTATTCCATAAAAAGTTGGTTATCATGGTCACTTGCTGAGCACGATAGCAAATCGAGGTGGAGTGCGGCTATGTTTTCATTCGACCGACCGGTACGACGACGGCCACTGCTTTGCGCGGTCGTAATTGAACCACAAACCTCAAATGTTGTGATTAAATTCCCCAGTGTTGCGAGATGGTGCGTTATGATGACCAAAAGACGAGCAGGGTTTTCGGACCGTCTCCGCAAAATGTTCACCATTTTTGTAGTGAATTTTCACAATTTCTATGCGTGGCTCGATCGTGTAACTCTCCACGACTAAACTTCAATACTTCCTCATGCAAGTTGTCAATGATTAGTGCTCTATGTTCGCCACAAAAAAATGGCGCGCAATTTGAAATGTCAGGTCATTTTGTGACACCCTTTACATTCTTGATGCCGCCGTAATAGAAGCACATTTAATTTTACTTGGTCTTCGCGTACGGCTAAATCAATTGCAAGCTTGTGCTTTTCGCCGTGCATGCCCTTGTGCTGCTCTGGGTCGTGTGAAGCCCATTTGCGTAACTTGAAGCCCCCCCCCCGCCCCTCTGTGGTAGCGTGATTACGTGTTCGCGAAATTCGCGTGCTGCTTCGTGATTATCTCCTCCAAAAAGAACGTCGTCGACGGAAGTTGAGTGTCGCACTATATCAACTGCAACTAGGATATCCTCTCCTTCATCCGACACGAGTTGAAGTAAGACGCGGTTTGCTAGATACGGGGCACATGCGGTGCCGTACGTAACCATCAGAAGGCGATAAGCGTTAACGGGAACCGCTTCTTTCGGTCGCCAAACCATGCGCTGGTTAGCAGTGGCATCCGCGTGCACTCGAATTTGTCGGAACATTTTTTTCAATGTTGGCGAGATACACGAAACGGTGCTACCGCTAGCTTAGCATGACCGATGCAAGTGATCGTCTAACGACGTGCGGTTTGATGTAGCGCTTAACGCGTTAAAAACGACCCGTAAGCGAGTTGTCGAGCTGCTTTCCCTTATTACTGGGTAGTGAGGCATGTAGAGGTGCTTGTGGCTCCTTTTATTCTCTTGCGCCCTTTCCATGTGTTGCACGGCTTCGTAGTCCGAAAGAAAAACGTTGTAGGCTGCGGCTACTTCTGAATTTTTCACGAACCGGCGCTCGTCCGCAACGTATCTTGTTAACGCAACTTGGTAGCTCTCTCCTAGTTCTGGAGGTACTCCATTGCCGAAAGGGAGCCGAACTACGTATCGACCCTTTTCATTGCGCGAATGAGTTTTGACTAAATGATTTTCGCACTCCTCTTCCTCAGGTGTAAGAAACTTTTAAGTAGGAACATTTTCAATTTCCCAAAATTGCCGAAGCATCGTGTCGATGTTCGGGGTCACGTGGCAATGTAGAACTGCTTGCGAAGATGTTGAGTCGCCGTTAAAGACACAGATGGGGTCGGAGGTTATTCAACCTAGTGAAGTGAGCTGCACGGTGGGTGACCCTGTGGGTGACACTGCGGGGTCCCTGCTTTATCAATCCTAACCGAAGATGGCCGTTAGGATAGATCGGCTCCGATGAGTACGTTCATGGAGCCTAGATACCAGGAGGTTCAGCGAGGCCTTTCAACTCGTCCCCAAAACGAGAACAAGAAATGATGGCGCTGGCGTGCTCCGGCACCTATATGTATATAGATATACGCTAAACATGGGTGCGATCTAAGACAGATCACAGATGATGTACCGAACCCTCATTAGTGTTAAGGGATAACACCACTCTAGGATTTTGGAAAGACGTTTTCTTTCCTAAAAATATATTGGTGTCATAAAAACAATATGCAATTGGTCCTGTAGCAATTTTTTTTTATTTAAAGGTTCAATTATCGATTTGGCCGCAGTGCCTCGGAACGCGCGCTGAGTTGCTGAGTTGTACAACTTTAAACGCGTTTTTCTCGAAACCACTTTTTTCGATCTCGGAATACGGATTACTCGACCACCTTTGCATGCATCGATTTGAAATTTTGATAGCAGCTTCACAATCATATTCTTTATGGGGTTACGTAGCCGGTTTTTTTTATTAAATGTAAACTTCTTTTTATAAACAATTTACTACTTTTTTTGGCAAAAAATAGATTTATTTCCTTCAAAGTGCGCAATTTTTGCAAAATTTGAAAGCAAATTTCTAGGTAGTCTCATAGCTAACAATATATAAATTATCATTTTTTTTGTTTTTGTTTCACGTCTTATATTTTACGAGAAAACCGTTCTCCCGTGAAGCTATATGTAAAAAAACACACGTTTTTCTAGATGGGCTGTATCGCCGCTATTTTGAGTTTGAGTTTGAGATCTTTTCTCGCTTTTGCATTTTTTTTCCGAACCGTCATGAGGAAATTATGAATCAGCGGATATTTCGACGTTTGATGTCACGATCGATCTGTCGTGAGGTTATAAACTCATCCGATCACTTTCACCTCGTTGACCAATATATTACTATATATGTAGGTGCCGCTGCACCCCAGCGCCATCACTTCGGGACATTTTCGGGGACGCTTTTTTCAGCGCCTTTGCATTGCCGCTGAACCTCCTGGTATCTAGGCTCCATGAGTACGTTGATCGCTTCGGAGTTTTGTGGATCTAAATCGGCCAGTTGGAGACCTTTCAAATGCCGCCATTCACCGAAGCAGCAAGCTTTTGTTGCGGCGTAAGATAGCTCAGTTTTTGGTAAACCTGAGCTGTCAATGGTAAACGTGGACCTTTGACGGTGATCGATTCGAGTGTGAGATCGATCCGCGAGATTGCATGCCCGGTATATTCATTACCGAATACATTAATGCCGAGATTCGCTCGGCGTCGTGAAGTGAGCAGTTTTTGCGTGAGATACGCCGTGATAAATGTATGCGAAGATCCTTCATCGAGTAAAGCGCGGGCTTTAATTAGTCGGTCCTCTTTTGTGCGTAGGCGTACCCACGCGGTAGCCAGCAAGACACAAGGATTCGCGATCGTTTTCTGGTGTGTAACTGTAGATTGCGGTTCCAGGTCCGTGCGCTCTGGCGAATTTACATCGCCTTTTATTGCCACTGTAAGTGTTGCAGTGGCTTCAGTTTCAGTCGATGTGCCTAGCACATCGACTGAAACTGGAACGGGAACGAACTGTACGAAGACGCGGAATTGGAAGCATTATTGGAAGGAAATTCATGCCAAACGCAAGAGCTCCCGAAGATAACGCTTAGTCAGCTCGAAAGTCGACATTTTCGCACGAAAAAAATTGTGATGCTGATACAAAATCGCTAATATTTGAAGGTTATGGTCTTGCCAGATGTTCAACCTTACGATATGACGTTTTACATCTAACAATTTCAACCATAACCTCCTGGTGGGGCCATCGTTTGTCAAACGGCGAAGATTGAATCTCTCGCGCTAACAAAAGAACGATTTTTGGATGCTCGAAGAAAACAGAGGCGAGCGGGAAGATCACTCTCACAAGCAGCGCCAGCAATCCAACCGGGCCAATAAAATCCTTGCGTCACTAATATTTAACACGGCAAACGGAATATTACACTCGTGTCGATATTTTTCCTTTTCACCTCAAATCCGAACAGATACTTATTATGCTTTAGCACTCGAGAGGTGACTCTCGTTCGCCACTCACTATCCAAGCGATTAAGCACGGATGGTGCACACTGTAAGCATAGCACTCCTGTACGTGGTACAACGTATCCCGGCCAGAAGATTGTAATTTCCGAAGATAGACGGTAAATCGTAAAAAAAGATTTTGTGATTTTCCCGGGTTGTTCCATGGGAGGGCCCGGTCAGGTAAATCAGACAAGGCAAGTTTGGCCAGCGCTCGACACAAAGTAGGGAATGCCCGGGCCCATTTCTGCACGGGCCGGGCATTTCCTACTTGTTGTCGAGCCCTACGCACGCTTGCCTCGTCCAATTCACGTGACTGGGCCCTTTCATGGAAGATATCGAGAAGATCGCATTGTTTTTTTCGGCTTATATACTCTTTGTTTGGAAATTACGATCTTCTAGCCGGGATACATTGCGAGCAAGTACATCTTCGCGCATTGTCTGCCCGGCCAGAACATTGACATGTCCTGAAAAATGGAGAATGTCTTTGAGAACTGTATAAAGCTACTTTACTTTTCACCTCATCAAATATATTTATATTTAATTAGGTTGAAACTAATAAATGTGTTATAATTCTGTTCACCATAATAGCCTCCATGTTCGTACATATAACCTCCATGTTCGTACTTTATATAATAATAAAAATATTCGTACTTTCCAAATAAATTAAAATGCCAGGTCATACTGAGATACCCTGTACTTGATAAAATTTGTTGCACCAGTCAGCCATCATAGGTAATGACTCGTTGCAGTGGTTGCACCAGTATGAATAAGACGCACACTTCGAAGCATGAGGCGAAAAAATGTTTACTGGGCTACAAGCTTATCCGGATCGCATTGGTTCGAGGCTTAAATGATAATTCAACGTAGATTCGCGTACCTTGTGAATCACGCCGTTGCAGCTGATGATGACTATCGGACGAGGCTATATCGCCAGCGAGAGCGGTAGTAGATCCCAATGAGCCCTGGCTAGCCATGCTCGCCATTGAGCCCATGCTACCATGAGAACCGAGAACCGGTGCCGGTCCCGGTGGAGGTCCACGATCTTCAACCGGACTCGCGACCTGGCTCGACCCCGACATCGAGCCTCTCGAGACTGTTTTTATCAGCACGCTGTGCGGACGACAGAACGCCTTGGACGACGAAAAATACACGGTTATTATCCATCGTGCCTAACATTGATTCAATTGCTCCACTGGCTCCCCCATTCATTAGTATAGAATCGATTAAAATACGAACCTGCATCTTCGCGGTGACCAAATCGGCAATATGACGGCGATCTTCCTCCTGGGAGTCGCCCATCAATGAGAGTGCACTGTCGTTCACTTCGATGATGTATTCGCGACCGTCTTTGCCGACTAGCAGCTCAATGGCGCATATATCTAGACCACCGAATAACTGCGACACGTGGTCGACCCAGGCACGAAGCTTCTCCGTAACTGAGACTTGTTCCAGCATCGCTGAGCCCGTATTGGATTTCCAGTTACCACTGATACTCTTGCGCCTGTAATTCACGTGCGTTGGAACTTATCTACCATTTTATTTATACCATTTGGGAAGGGGTAATTACTACACTGGGAATGGAAGAATAGTGCATGGTAGTTATAATAAACACCCATGTTAAATGATTGTACCTGGTTCATTCAATGCAATGCACCCTTTTTAAATGTTGAATGAGAGAAAAAACTGTATTCTATACACCCATAGTGAATACTTTTTTCAAAGCCGCTAATCGCCCCTTTCCGTGCCGACACTTTTTGGGAGGTTGCCAGATCCTACCACATCCCTATAAAGTTTTGACAGGAAAGCCGCACGTAGGGAGTCCACATTAGAATCCAAGTGGATTCCGGGCTATTTCCCGATTGACGTCGCTTGAGATTTTTTGATTGCCAATTCGCAAACGGAGTTTGTTGGATCTCCAAAAAAAAAAAATGTTCTTTCGTGATCCCTTGCACAACCTTGTCGGAGAGTCCCAAGATGTACCCACAACTCTATTGGAATTTGTTTAGGGCACCATTAGCGTAACCAAGAGGAGGCTCGGGTGAACTCGCCAACCCGTTCCCCTTCTAATCGGGATACCACTTTGGAATCCAATTTGAATCCCAAAGGATTCGCACATTATCGAATAGAATCCAATACGATTTTTGATGGACCCCATCGCATTCTGTCCGTTGAATTTTCTAAACAAAGTATGATATACAAAATGAGTGGTTATTAACCCTCAGGGTACGGACTATAAAAATGTAACGGTCCGTACGGACGTGGGTTAGCCTAACCCGGCAACTTTGATCGACTGTATATTGGGTTGTAATTAATCAATTAGAACATTATTTTTTTTCGATCGATCGGAAATTTTCTCAGATATACAATGATTTTATCAGATTTGTGATATATTTTTATTTAAAAACTTATAGTTGAAAATATAAACCTGTACCCAAAAATATACCCTGAGGGTTGAAAAAGTATAAATCTTAGCTCAAAAAAGTATAAATCGCTTGAAGAAGTATATCTTGAAAATCGATTTGAATCTTATCATTTAAAATCCACCGTAATTATCATTTGTTATTTATTTTACTACACTTTGTCATAATATCACGACACACTACAAAATAGATCCAAATACTCCGCCTAGCCCGATAAAAAAATGCTGGCTACGCCAATGAGGGGGCACTATTGGATTCTCCACGACTGAACTTCAATACTTCCTCTTTAAAAATACTTTTTACACTTTACTGTTACACACTACACTGTTTTTATACTTTACACAAATACTTTTTACACTTTGTGTAAAAATGATAATTACAGTGATGAGAGTCAAATCGAGTTTTAAGATATACTTTTTCAAGCTGTTTAAACTTTTTAAAGATATGTTTTAAGACCCACTAATTTGTATATCTATGTACTTCGTTGAGAATATTCAATCTACGGAATGTGATGGGATCGATCTAGAATCGTATCTATTCGATAATGTGGGAATATTTTGGGATACAAATTGGATTCCAAGAGGAAATCCCGTTTAGAATCCAATGTACGAGGGTGACGTTTTGGTATAGGGATCCAATGCGATGAGCGGATGGATCCCTATCAGGAAGTGAGGACAAGTATAGGTATTCAAATGGATCCCTACGACAATTTACGCACAGGTTGAATTGTCATTTGTTGAGGGGCGGTTATACCCTTTAAACCCGTTTTTTCCGCCGATAAAAACATTACGTGTCTCGCATTCTTTTAATGCTCTGCCAAAAACATGAACTTTGACAAAATCGAAAGCGAACAACAAAGTGACGATCCTCGTCTGTCGACTAATTTTCAAAAATGATATCTTGTAAAATACACGTGTCTTGTAATTATTTAAGAGCGATAAAGTAGTTATAGTTTTCATTTCGCAGATATTTTCGCAAAGCTCGTTCGTAAAAAGCATGAAAAAAAACGTAGACACCAACGTTTACAGATAACAATATAGGGAAAGAAAATTGGACTACGATACAGGAAGGGGATCCTCCCATCCTATTTTAATTGGATCGAGAGGTTTCCTCCTGTGGGAAAGTAAAAACCGAAGGCTCTGGTGTTTGTGCTATTAGCGTGCAGCACTATAGAACAGACATTGGACGGTTGTTTGCAGTAATGCCAGGTTTTTCCGCGCGCGAATAAAGCGCATTCGATCAGCCAATATTGCAGAGCCTTTGCACAAATGTGTACGGCTTATTTTCAGTAAAGAGGGAACGCCAATAGGAGCATCCGTCCACACTTAACAGCAATTAAATAGACTTTGTTTTATCATTTCTCTATACCTCACTATCAATACCATGGAAAAATACGATCAAAAGACGTGTCGACTGCGGAGAGGCTTCTCCTGATCACTCTCGTTAAAAAATAGTGTCTGAACAGCTACATAATCAGACGGAAGCTCGCCACAGCTCATCGGTTGGGACATAATCGAAGTAAACTCACATGAATGCCTTGTAATTGTTGCCAATTTTCTGCACGTGAACGTCGTACTTCGTATCGACATAAGGCTCAGCGGTGCAGTATGACGTCGTCATGGCTGCCAGTGATGCCAGATCTTGGAACTCCTGGAGGTTCTCCGCGCGTGCTTTGCCGACTCCACCGTGAGCGTGTCCGAGTTTAACCACGACCGGATAACGAGGCGCATTCACCTGGTAACAGTCACGAAGTAGGACAACCCCGTTAAAACAAATATACAATATTTCAATGTATCGAGCAAACCTATAAATATCTTATGTACAAGGTAAAATTTTCGCGTGTAATAACGGTGCTCCCACGCCTCTGCATATTTATATATATTGGGACGTTGAATATGTTCTCGCTGTATTCCAACAGATGACGTTACCAGAACTGCGTGTATGCAGTTTAAGATGGTAACGCATCTGTAAAGGAGTACTATAAGCAAGCTTGAAATTAAGTGTATGTTATTTCGCCGAAGGTTAAATAACTTTTTTTTTCATAGTGTTAAACATGTCAAATTTCATGCCAAAAAAGAGTGTTTGCGGGGAATTTTACTGCACTACTTTATTTATTTTTAAACTGCACCTGAATCATACAGAATTCTTGCTGAGACTTGCGGCACCACGCTCTGTCGGAAACAACATGCAGAGATTGGTTTAGACGCTTCAAAAATAATGATTTTGATGTGTTGAATTGGAGGCATTACTTCATAAAGACTTATGTCAGACGCTAGCTGAACTTGTAGAATCATAAGGAGTTGATCACGCAACAGTTTGGACACGTTTGAAAGCATTAGAAAAGATTTTTTTTTGTAATGAAGCATTAATTTTCACGAAAAAACTGCGAGAGCTTATTTGGTATTCCAACATCCAATAGTAATAAATTAATCTCTCTCTCTCTCTTTAAGCAAGTACCGTGACCTATGCAGAAACAATATAGCCGAGAAAAATTAACAAAACTTGTGAATTATTATTAATATGATAGCATAATATTTGCTCGATTAATTGCCACATCAATATGTTTTTAATTCGATTCAGAACGTATAGCACTTTTTCCCCAACTATAAAAAAATCCTACGTCCTATTTCAATTTCAGTAAGATATTGAAAAGCGGATTTTTTTATCGGCGTATATGTAGCAATTTCTACGTAAACGAAGATGTCTGAACAAAAATGTTCAAACTTCAATAAAAACATTTTGTGCAATTTAACATTTCCAAGGGACCGATGGAAAAAAGGGAAACCATTATTTTATATTATTTTTTCGAAAACATTAATTGTTCCGCTAATTTCCCTGTATTTTTAGTATCGTCGGTTTTTTCCCTTTCTAATCGTTGATGGTCTCTTTTTTGTGATTGCCATGGCGTACATGTGAGATTGCCCGGTTTTTGTTTATCTCGACTTGCGCGGGTGCATTTAATAATTATCGCGCGAGTGGCTGTGACGGCGTTTAGGCCAACGGGTTGGCTCTCACGATAAATTTTCCCCACGGTGCAGTGGGAAACGGATTTTCACACGCAAGAAATTAATTAGCCGTCGGGGAAAAAAGTGCGCGGACGAATCTCATAAATATACGAAACTTTCAAGTAGTAATGTTGTGGCGAGGTCAAGCACAACTCGATGTTCAAAATTTGCGCAAAATTCGCTCCTCTCTCTACATCGCTCTAATTTTTCCGTCGTTTTTTTACAGGCATACCGACAAAGAAGCGATCTGCTGTTCGAGATTAATTGGGGTGGAGGACGTGAATAAGGGTCATGGCTCTCTTAATCATCGGGGACGACCAATAAATTTCTGGCGCTACCGATAAAAAAATCACCGGCTCTACTTTTTCGCCTCATTAAATAATTTGGCTATTCGTTATGCTCAAATCATTAGCTATTGTAATGCCGGTATTTTTTATTCTTATCCTCGTCGATTATCATTTATGAAATGAAAGCTTTTAATAGTGAATAGAATTACAACATATGTATTAGTTTCATCCTAATGAATTATAGACATCTTTGATGAGGTGAAAAGCAAAGTAGCTTTCCACAGTTCTCAAAGACAGGCTTTATTTTTCAGGACACGTCAATGTTCTGGCCAGGTAGACATTATGTGAAGATATACTTGCTCACAATCTATCCCGGCCAGAAGATTGTAATTTCCATACACAGAGGGTAAGTCGTAAAAAACGATTTAGCGATCTTCCCGTTTTGTTCCATGGGAGGGCCCGGTCAGATAAATCAAACAAGGCAAGTCTTGTCAGGGCCCGACACAAAGTAGGGACTGCCCGGTCACATTTCTGCACGGGTACATACGCGTCATCCGTATTCAGACAAACGATACCTCTTCATTAATTTATTATCAGCCCGAGTAGGTACCGTGGGAAATTTGAACATTCCTGCCCCTGCTGTTCGCAGAAATAACACCCTTTATTCACGACTCATTTTTGGTACGTTTTGTAATATTTATTCGACTCATTTTTGGTAATTTTTGTAATATTTCTACGACTCATTTTTGGTACTTTTGTAATATTATTATCTTGTACGTATTTCTCGCTATTTGATGCTGATATTGTGACCAGACGGTCGAAAAATCACAGTCCAAAAAAAATTATGCAAATTTCCATTGCATATATTCACGGCTATGGATTAATTTCTAAAGTTACCTCAATGAAGCTGCTCAATTTGGCCACGGTCTTCAACGTATAAAAGGAGTCAAAACATCGTGGGAATAAAATTAACCAGTCGCCATTAAATTCCCCCTTGCGCACACCTTCCAATCTCTTGACTTACTTAGTATTTTTGGGAAAAATTTAAGAAAAAAAGGAACTTCTAACACGCGAGAGGTTTGCGGAGGCGTTGTTATATTACAGCGACGTCGCACGAGTTGCCACGGTGGCAGCTTCGAGACGTTGCTCAGTAAGAGCACCTCTCTCACTCTCTCTCTCTCTCTCTCTCTCTCTCTATATATATATATATATATATATATATATATATATATATAAATCCGCGATGTAAGATCAACGTGGATAATAGCGCCACCATAACCGTTCTGGCGCCGTGTTTGGCCGTAGGCGAAGAGCCCTTTCCCATGATGATGTCCTTAGTCTTGAGATCTTGGACTTGCGATGCCGCAGCATCTCTCATTGCATTCGATTCGAAAATCTAAACGTTAGCTTGGAGTTTTCTCTCTCCTTTATACTAAAGAACCCATTCATATAATAGGTAATAAATATATGTACACACACACACACACATTTATATACATATATATATATATATATATATATATATATATATATATATATATATATATATATATATATATATATATATGTTTTCGTGTATTGATTGCATCTCTTGCAAATACGACCAACCTTTTATATTTCTTAGATATCTCTCTCTTTCTCTCTCTCTCTCTCTCTCTCTCTCTCTCTCTCTCTCTCTCTCTCTCTCTCTCTCTCACACACAGTCTATGGCTCCGACAGCACTCGAAGGTGTATTCTTTCATGGGTGTTTTATTCTAATCTCTCGAATGGAGCGAAGGAAGTAACGGCATGAGTTATGAGCTGAACGTGCGAGAGATTTCATGGTAAAAGTGGATAAAAAGGAAACAGGAGGCGTAAAAATGAGAAAAAGAAGAAAAGAGACAGAAGGGAGAAGCGTGGGTAGTCTGTTAGGTGTAGCCGGATCGACAATGATTTATTTAACCCTCGGCGCAATGTGTCTCGTTGAAAAATTGTTTGTTTGAGTCCTAGCACACGACGGGTTCGTGCGGAACTTGTTATTAGTTTGCGGTCAATCGTGCTGGAAAAAATATATGTATATATTTGTGCGAAATTTCGGGTGAAAAGTTTGTAATGTAACGGATGTGGGCGCTAAACGTTGCGCCATTTGCCCATTTTTTTAATGCCCTTGCCTTTGTTAAGTGATATATATGATTTCCGCTGTTTAGAATTATTTTTCGTGCAGTTGAGAATATGGAGATACTTATGCTTCTTATCAGTTTGTCTCGGTCAATGAATGGAAGATCGAAAAATTGACAAACGCATGATGACACCTAAGTGTCTCGTCAATGAGTCTTGTCTTCGTCATTATCAGTAGACTATCATCGTTTCTGCAGAGAAACAAACTCTTTACCGAGAAAATATCCGAGTTCCATAGTTTCGGTACGTGAATGAGGCGCAATGCTGGCACAGTACAGTCACAAGATCGTGAATTGCTTTTGTGTGTTACATTTTCTCTCCTCCGTCTCTCGGTCGGCCCGGGCGCATACTTGGATGGGTGACCACTTACGCGCCCACAGGCCTGCGGCCCGACTACTGGGCAGAAGGCAATTTTACCGAGTTTCGCGACTCTAACACCAAGTAACGCAACTGAAGCTCAGCGAAAATTAGTCCAGTAAAAGAGACGAAAATCCAGAACTTTTCAGCGTAGAATATGAATTTTTGACTGAACGTAGATGGTTGCATACTGAAAGTAACCCCAATAAAATGTTGCCCCTCAACTCGCCCCAACCATAAGAAATAGGGGTTGAAAACTTAAAAATCGCCGTATCTCTCTAATCGATAGCCCGATAAAAAAATGTTTCAAACAAAAGTTGCTTGGAATAATAAAATACGCATAGAGTTATGTGACGTCCAATCCCGTACCTTTGAGCGCAACAATATGTCTACTCCGCTCGCAGACGCATCAACCACGAATTTTTGAATCGTTTTTGTGCCGCTATTTTCAGAGATGGCGGATTGGTCGTCGGATAACGTTATACGTATTTTATTATTCCAAACAACTTTTGTTTGGAACATTTTTTGATCGGGTTATTAATTATCGCGATACGGCAATTTTTAAGTTTTCAACCCCTATTTCTTAGGGTTGGGGCGAGTTGAGGGGCAACATTTTATTGGGGTTACTTTCAGTATGCAACCATCTACCTTCAGTGAAAAATTCATATTCCACGCTAAAAAGTGCTGGGTTTTCGTCTCTTTTATTGGACTAAATATAGGGGTTTGCATCGACACAGGTGTTTCACAGTTTCCCTGGTCCCTCGTGCAAATGTGATACAGCTAGTGGATTGTGAAAGAGTGGTTATCGGCATCACACCGAGAATTGGAGATGAGAATGAGATAAGAACTCTCATGAACGGGAAAAAATAAAGTGACGAATGGGGATAAAATCGAAACGGATCGGATCGTGAAAGCCTTCAAGAATATACAAAAGGACTTAAAAAATAATAATTATAATGACTCTATTTTTTTTCGACTTCCTACAAGATTGTGCTGCTCACTGTTACCCAGGTAGGAATTGACGATGAAAAAAGGGCTCGCCAAGCTCTGAAACAAGGCTCACATTTTTTAATTCAGGCTGAGCACCAGCCCGATTTCAGGCCTAGCTGAACCCCTGAATGATAACGCGGTTTCAGGCTGTTGCACACAGGCTTGACCAAAGGCTGGTAGAAATGCCTGTACTAAGCCTGAAACGACGAAACAACAAGGTTCAAAACGAGCCTTAATGAAGCCTTCACGAGCATTTATGACCAAGCTTATCCCAAACTCTTCTCGAGGCTATATGAGGCCTGTTTTTAGTTTTCTATATTCTACATTCGGGTAAATTTAATAAATTTGTAAATAATTCATTTTATTTATTATATTTATTTATTATTCATTATATTATTTGGTATAAAATATATATAAAATATTTTAAACACAATACTTAATTTTATTTATTGTTTATGGGACACGTAATACACAGAGTGTACGCAAACCCCAGAGAGTGAGTATATACGAAATGTGTATGTGACGAGAAAATTTTTTTTGGTGTACCTCATAAATATCGATAAGAGCATATGTTTAAATGTTCTGAGCTGCCTCCTTCGCTTTCGTTTCTCGTGCCTTCGCACCGGACAAATTTATTGCTAATTTTTTTTTCATAAAAGTACAGAAAAATATTATTTAAAATTTATTTTATTTTATCACAACCTAAAACAAGCCTGCATCCAGCCTTGATTTTTTAGCCTTAAAATTCACTGGCTGAATAAAGCTTGAAATAACCCTGAGTTTAGGCTAAGCAGCCAGTCTTGGTTCCAGGCTGCTCCAAACGATGCAATGACACCTGGCCCAGGTCTGTCTCACTCAGGCTCGGTGAAACAAGACTCGCACAAGTTTGTTTCCATCGTCAGCCTTTTGATTCCCTACCTGGGCACTTCTTCCATCATGCTCAGAATTAAATATATTTCTTTTTCATTGATCATCCCTTCCTCGCTTATCACAGTAAGCAGATCTTGGCTCGTACCGCATTCTCGCACACGTGTACCGAACCGATCTACTTGAGAGTTCTCTTCATCATTCGCACCTTGAGCTTTCTCTACATGCGCCATCTCGTATACGAAACTTGTATTATTCGCTTTCGGTGCACTTGTGTACGATTCGCAGCGAACGCGCGTACACTCTGCACGAACACGGACGGAAAAAAACAAAGGCCAGAAGATAAAGCGCAAAAATGCCGTAACGCGTGTCTGGAACACCGTCTCGTATATCTTTTCGTGCCACGACGGCGCGTGAGCACGTGAATATGCTCTCTGACACTGCTCTCATCGTCGTCGTCGAGGATATGGGAAAATGCGTACGCGCGAGAGGACGTACGAGAAGCGAGTCCGCACGGCCGGACCATGGCCATGCATATTACGACGACCGCTGGAGAGAAAAGGGAAAAATATGCGAATTCATATGCACGCGCGCTCGGATACCCTTCTATACGCTTTGCGGATTTACCTCTGGAAAAATCTCGCGGTTCATATCATCCGAGGCGTGCCAAGAGATAAACATGTGCGAAAGCGTCAAAAGGTAGGTCAAATTTTACGCGAAAAAGACAAGACGGAAATAAAAGACAAAGGACGAAAAGAATGTATCCGTTAACCGTCGATTCGCGAGGATTTCCATGCACGGTCCCACATCGTACCGCAAAAGTTTTTCCGCCCTCTGTAAACCGCGACGGATGCAAATAGTGTACTATTTACATGTCTCGTTTTTTTTCTCGCTCTCTCTCTCTCCATGACACATATTGTACACAAATGCAATCTGCCTATAATCACCCACATGAAAATAAAATATATAAAGAATATATTGAAAAATATATAAAACATGTATTAAATATATTTGGTTCGAAAAGTTGGATATGCCAATTATATTTTTGGGTGAGAGTAAAACCTATGCGATATATAAATATAAATCCATTTAACATACATCTTAAATATATCAAACATACAAACTGAATGTATGTTTGATATATTTTGAAGATGGTTGGTTAAGCAACTTGAGTAACAGATGACGTTGCGAATGAAAAACATCTTCAAGTCGGTATCTCGCGATGACCTAGCCGCACTAGCCGGAATAAATGATCGGACAAAAAAATTGAAGGTTATGTAATTCTATTCGATTATCGCTCTCTATGCGAACGCAATTAAGTAATTGATCCGATAATTTTAGTTACTCTTGTTAATCCAAGCATTTCTCAATAAACTAATATTGTGTATTGTACGATATGTAGGCGATACGAAAGTTCAACAATTTAACAAGTAGAACTAGCTCAGTGGACAATGTCCCAGATCATCACTCAGAGGTTCCGGGTTCGAAACCACCTTACGGCGTGTAAGCGCCTGATATAATTTAAATTTAAACCATTAATATATTTGAAGCGCAAACACCATAATCGTGTAATTAATGATAACGAAAAATATCGTAAAAGGGTGCAATGATGTAAATAACGTCATAACAAAATTTTTAAGAATATTTCAAGTATAGTTTAAATATATTTCAAGTATATCTTAAATACACGTTCAATATATTTCAATAATATTTGAAATGTAGTATGAACATATTTAATGTATATTTTAAACCGAGTATGAACATATATCATGTACATTTTAGATGTAGTTTAAATACATTTAAAGTATATTTCAATTATAATTCGAATACCCTTCAAATACATTTGTAGTATATTTTGAGGGTAATTTGAGTACACTGTGAGTATATTTTCAATATCGTTTGAATATACGTAACCGCCTATCCAACGTATATTTTTTATATACATTCTGAAGATCTATTTTGGCCGAAAAGTTTGATATCGCGAATATATTTTTAATGCATTTCCCGTATATATTGCACATATCTAATCTGTATCTAAGATGGATAATATATATCTGAAATATATTTTACATTAATTTTTAATTTATCGAAAAATATATTTATACATATATTTTATTTCCGTGTGGGCAGCGGTCAGAAAATATTTAGAGGTAGCTCAAGTCTCCCAAAAATTCAAGTGTTCATTAAAAATCGATTTTTTCTGTCTACTTCTCACCCACCCTTTATAATTTTTAAATGAACCTCGCGAAAGCTATAGGTGGCCGATGAATATTTAGTGGTCGCTCAAGGTTTTCGAAATTCAGCATTTCCGCAAAAAATAAATCTTGCATGCACTATAATTCGTTGTTGCATAAAAACAGAATAAACAGCGAAGTGTAACATTTTCTGAATAATTTATTATAATCATTTGTAACAAACACCAATTAGACGATATGTGTTATTACGTGTTATTATAATATTGTGTATTATTGTAAATATTATGGCGTCGCGCGTCACAGAGTACAGCTACGATTGCTCCGGAGTTTGACTAACGAGACCAACTGTGGGACGAATTACGATGCGCGGAAAAATGTTTTTAAAGAAAAAAGGATTGATTGTTTTGAAAATTTGGTAATTTCGAAGCTCTTGAGCGACCACTAAATATTCATTCGCCGGCTAGAGATTTCGCGAGGTTAATTTAAAAATTATAAAGCGTAAAATTCGTGGGTGAGAAGTGGGCGAAAAAAATCGTAATTTTAATGAAAATTACCATTTTTGGGAGGTTTGGGCAACCTCCAAATATTTTTTGACCGCTCGCAGCTTTCGCGACAATTTTTTTTCTTTAAAGAAGATAATTGGATGGTGAGAAAAAGGGGAAAAAATGGAGCTCAAATTTGTGTCACTCTAATGTATGTACAGTGGCGTGCAACAGTTTCGGGCCACCCGATTTTTTTGAGTAAAGTGATAGAATATTTAATTTCTGAACGCGTTAATCATTTCAAATTTCAAAATTTGTGTACAGCGTCGAACAAGTTTTATTTCGTCGGTGTGCAAAAGTATCGGACCGCTATCGCGCTGAACATCGTACCCACGGTGCGTTTGCATTTCCTTTCGTGCTGGTTTTAAAATATGCATGAAAATGAAAAATAAGTATCATTGCTGCGGCGATGGCAAAACACACGATATTGAGGTCCATAAAATCGGGTCAAAACTTTTTTCAGAAGGAAAGAGTTATCGCGATATTGCGACTACTTATCCATTGGAAAAAGTACGGTCAGTCATATTATTCGTAAATGTAAATTCGTTATGTGACAAAAGACAAAGTTGTAGACTATGAAAAATTACGGAATACGTTGACAAAATTATAAAAAGGAAGCGCATTATTGATCCACGAAAAACAGCAGCAGGCAATGAATTTCAAAGAAAAAATACACCTTCTCGATCGCGGCCATCGCAATCACCGGACTTGAATCCGACTGAGCATTTGTGGCAAGACCTGAAAGATCGTGTTCGAACAACAAATCACTCTACAAAGCGGAATTGTGGGATCACTTGCGACATAAGTGACAAAAATTGCCGCAAGAACGGATCTTACGATTAATAGCGTCCATGCCTCGTCGATGTGCAGCGGTAATCAGTACTAAGGGAATGGCAACAAAGTACTGAGTGAAGTGAAATGGCCGAATCTCGTTTTGTTATTTTCAAAAAATGTTGTTAGGTTTTTACACGCAATAGTAGGTGGCCCAATACTTTCGCACACTCGTTAAATAAAAAATGATGGACGGGCAAATATTGAAGAACAATATCTATGCATATCATTAATTGTTTTCAAACGTAAGTGAATACATGTTGTCATAACTCGTTATTTTTTTTTCCCACCGTCGTATTTCAATGCAATATGCTCGGAAATTAGGATGACATGAAACTTTTGCACGCAACTGTACACATGTAGACGCCTACAAATAAAATTCGCCAAGAGCACACAGTCTACGATTACCGCGACGCGAGATTTGACCGATAAATCTACTAGCTCGCAGGACATGGTGCGCTTTAGTCCTCGACGTCGCGTCGTGCTCTGTAAGGCCCCTGTTACACGGTCCAGATATGCGCAACCGTATGCCGAGATCGATATATATATATACACACATACACACATACATATCTAACATTTTCATAAGGGTTTAGTATTCAAGGTTCACCAAGATATAATCAATTTCCAGTCGAAATAAGAAGGTAATGCCCGGCTACTTGCAAACTGTCGCGTTCCTTTTTCCGTGAGCCTGCGGCAGGAATAAAGATTTACAGCATTTAATAGAAACACTTTGAAAATCGTGACAAGAATGGATTTTCTTTTAGAGAGAGAGATAGAAAATTTGTATTTTGCAACAGGTTCAAACTACGGCGTTTATTTTATAGTTTGTGTATTTGTATAAGTTATTTTGCAGAACTCGTTGGTTATGATGGAGGGGGAAGGGGCGACAAGTAGAGAGATACCGATTAACGCTCTTCGGTCTCACAAACTCGACCAAATTTTCAACAGTCTGACTAGTCCAGTAAAACAGTAATTTCAAGGAAACTACATCATTCGAAAGTTGCCCGGAAGTCGCAGACCAAGTGAGCACAACTCACATTAACTAGGGAAAATATGAATGTACTCCTAGGGTTAAATGGAGAAAGTAGGCCGAGAAACGGTGTATTGTTAGCGGAACTCTTGCGTATATAGAATTCGATCTATCGGCTGTAAGCTAAACAATAGAGTTCGCGGACTACCTTGTGTTCATTAATCAACTGGGATTTGATAACAGAGCATGACAAAGCCCAGGCTTTGTAATTACGCATCAGATTGGGATCATCTACACACTTATGACGCTTCAATTCGTATTATGCAGATGTCAGACTCTATACACATATCTACCATATACCGGTACGGATATGTGTACAGAGGGAGAGTGGAGAGAGAGAGAGAGAGAGAGAGAGAGAGAGAGAGAGAGAGAGAGAGAGAGAGAGAGAGAGAGGGAGAGATTTATGTTTCGACATTTATTAACTCTTCACATTATACGTGCTCTCGTTTAAATAAATGTATCACGAACATATGCCATCAGCTTACCAAGCTAAACGAATGAACAATCAATAAAGAAAAAATTAAGATGAATATGAATACCCTGAGATAAAATGATAAGATGGAAAATAGGTATTTAAACTTCGTTGTAGTTTTTATGGTATTTAATTTTGCAACGTTGGAATGCAGCATAAGGTCGTTTTTTATCTTCTTTCGCTATTATACAAAATCTTCTTTTGCAAATTCAGGTTATAGATCTCTACACTGCCAAAAAAAAATATTCAAATAAAATAGGATCTATTTAAATCAAATAGGTGCTTTTCCTTGTTTCACAGCCTACTACGATCTTATTTGTGGCAAATATATTTTTTTATTTGTTTCAGTTATTCTTTTTAAATATTAAATATATTCCAATTGAATAAATAAAGATTCGGTTCAAATTAATCTTTATTTGCTTACAATGTACACTACAAATGTAAGTGTACTATATGCATAAAATATTTCATAAATCCAAAATGAAATGAAAAACTCAATTGAAAATTCTACCACAACGATTTTGTATCGTAATTCATCATTCCCTGGCCTTCTGAAATGATTTTTTTTTTTCGTAGAAAATATTTCACCTATATGGACTCGAATCTAGAACTTACCTACTCATGGCTACGCACGCTGTCCCTATGCTACCGAGTGCTTGTAACATCGTTGTTAATTAGAGAGTTCTATAATTAGAGAGTTCTATCGAATAACATGCTATAGATTTTTCAAACATAACCTATATATACATTATTTCTTTCTCTCCACCCTCTCTAGCCCACACCCCATTGATATGTGTGTTGCAATAAAGACAGACCATTAGTTCAATCAGATAGAAAAAATGGTGGAGTGTACGAAAATTCTATTTGATTTAAATGTAAAAAAATCAAATAGCCATTTAGTGGATTCCTACTAAATTGTTTCTTGAACAGATGAAACCGAATCACTGATTTATTAGGATTAAATAAAAGATTTAGTTATTGGACGATATTAAATAGATTTTAATGTCAATAAATAAATATATTTAAAATTAATAATTCCAACACTGAGAAAAAAACCCAATTGAATCAGAAAAATATATTGGTTGATCCAAATAAATGTGCTGCTGCGGAGTGCCACCGATATATGAGATTGTTACAATACTATAAAATATTGGAAAATGTGATTGATTTAAATAACATTCTGTTCTCTGAATATCTACATTATCCTTTAAATAACATTATATTCTAGTGAAATCATTCTATATACAATCCGTACATGTATGGATGAAATAATTGAGCGGTTGCGACAACATTTTTTATTTCGTACAAAAATATCAATAGAATTAATCATTTCTTTACTGCATCGAAACGAATATGCCATGGGACGTAAGTTTTTCAATAGGTTTTAAATCTTAAATAAAAAATTAGCATTAGAATGATCATCCACGATAATAGTGGAGAAAATATCAAATTTCCAATGGAATATCCATGGAGAGAATATCAGATATTCAACTGATAAGAACAGATACTACACTTTGATCTTAGCCACAGGCCAAGAAGCGATACTCTTTAGAGTTTCTCCGGCGTTTAAGTAGATTTTCGGTTCGCGCTACGCTTACGAGAAACGAGCGCACGTGCGGCTTCTAGCGGTTTCTCCGAGAACTACGGGTTTCCTCACACCTATAATTTGGGTGGCGCTCGGCCATGATTTGGTTGAATTTTTTCAACCAAATGCGCAAGAAACACATTTTATTTCGCATAATTTTTTAACCATTTCAGACATTTACTCAATATTTTTCAATTTAATATTTTAACGAAATATTTTAAAGAAATATGTAGTTGGAAAACAATATCGGATATGGTAAAAAAAAATAACACATTTACTCAATAGAAATTTTATCTGAATCTCACGAGCAACATTCCATTTTTCTTGTGTACTCGAATCAACAATATTCACGTTATGAATTGAAACGCTTTTTTGTTCGTTGCAGAAAATGCATTCAAAACTATATAATTTGTTCGCGATAATTTTTTAGATAGTTTCAATAATATATTGTTCTCGGCTAAAAATATATCTTTTGAATGAAAAAAAAACGTTCAACTTTATCATGTTATTAAAGTCAATAGCGTTTTGTTTGGACTAATAAATCTGATGATTCACACCAACAATTTTACAATTGAATCAATGAAATTTCATTCAATAACACCAATGATATTGAATAAATGATTTTTGTTTCTCAGTGAATAATGGAATGCAATAGGACAAATTTGATTCCACGAAAAACCAGTTAATTCAAATTTAAAAAATCAATAAGACGCAATTAAATAATATCAATAGAATTTTTTTGTCAGTGTAATAAGGATCCTAAAGAATGATTCTGTCATTCTAGCCTGAATCTATAAAGAAAATTGAATTATGGAAGTAATAATAATTGTATGCATTTCAACGATGCAAGCGTCAAAGTTTCCTCTATGAGGTTAGATTAAAATGTTTCCAACCCGATTAATAAAAAAAACATCTTTGTGTGTAAAGCGAAATCTATATTTGCACGGTGGCTTCCTTTAAGGGGTGAGATGCAGACAGAATTTTCAAAAAATCGATTTTTTAACATTTTCTTGATGTATGATGTTTCGAAAATATTTCCTGAAAATTTCAAGTCAATCCGATGAATAATTTCCGGGATATTCCACAATTAGTGAAGGGGCGTCGGGTCCCCATGGCAGGTAGCAGACGGCAGCTGCAAGCAACCGGTTTCGAACGCAACTATTATATTCTATAAATAGTCTTAAAGACTATAGAAGACAACAACAAATTGATATTTTAGAAGCTTCCACATCGGCAGAACCCCTAATGTATGGGGCCGAAATTGATGATTCGATGTAAGTAATTTTTTAATTAGTATTTCTATACATAAATCAAGTGTAAAATTGAAGAACTCTTTCAGAAATTTTCAAAAATGTACTACTCAAAAACTATAAACTTTAGCAAAATTTCATAAAGAATACTTTCGTTTTAAAATTGTACAAAATATTTTTGAAAAATAATTCCTCCCGAAAAACTTTAATTTTTTGAAAAATTGTTTTAACAATTGGCTATAAACGATTGAATGCTCGACTTTTCGGCAAAAATAGTGATATTTGGATTCAGCGGATCAAAATACATAAAAAATGTTTAGCTCCATCCATCGAGCTCAAAATTTTACGACCATATAATACCGTATCCACATCGAAAAGCGTAAACGCATTTTTCTCGAAACTATGTTTTTCAAGACGGTGACCGCTATAATTCAAAAACCACTCGATGAATTTTGATGAAATTTGGTGTGCTTATTAATAGCATTAAAAACTAGTCCTTAATTGAAGGATTTTCATTTTTGTTGAAAATTTATATATTTTTTTAACAATAAACGAGCGATTTTTTTGTTGAAAATCGAAAGTTATCTGTCGAAAGCCGTTATTTAGTTAATTAAAAAAAAGCTTCGATTAAGGACTAGATTTATTATTAAACAAATGATTTTTTTTTGTTTCTTATTTCGGATGATCCAGTAAAATTTCATGATGGTCACCGCAAATCACTACATGCCGAAGGGACCCCCTTCAAACCCAAACAAACCCAAACAAAGAGGGCGATATATTTATAAATAATCAATATTTTTCTTTGAAAATTTGTACAAGTCAAGTTGAAATATAACATAAAAAGTCTGTGTAACCGCTTTTGTAAAACAAACTTAATTACTATAAAACAAATTATTGGAAATGCTCGTTTTTCACGCTTCTGACTGCATCTCACCCCTTAAATCAAAATACTTGTCCGGAATTTCTTGGCCCTTCGGTCCTTCGGAATAATGTTTTTTTAAATTTTTATTGTAGCTTCCATTGTACGGGGTCTTTCCCCTTATTCAATTTCCCACCATATTCCACTTCACATCCCCCCTTCATAATAATAGTTTGTGTCTAAACCAGACAAGTCAATAAGAGCACGTATCATTCCAGCATTTTGGAAAATATTCTTCCCAGGTAGACATTTTTGGCATTTAACAAGAGTAAGAAATCGCACGGCTCCAAATCTGCAGAGCACGGTGGATGAGATGTCAATTCGTACGTCAGTTTGTAGAACTCAATTACTTGGAACAACAAAGTGTAATACTCCAATTGGCCCCTTGTTGCTAAAGCGTCGCTTCCAAAGGCTACCAGACGCACACTAATTGTGCGATTAATATCTGACTTAGCTCCTTGTGTTTCTTTTACTACCATCTTCTAGAAAAGTATTAAGATTTGACTGAAATCTTGCTCCTTCTTGGTCGAGCCAGAAACTGTTCACTCCACCCTTGTAATTTCCCTTCTACGACTTCCAGTTTTCGTTCTATATCGAACAGTCAACTGGATCCAGATATACTTTTTACTCAAATATTAATCCGTAATGTGAAATCCTCCGAAACTTTTACGTCAATGACAAAAAAGTTTTCTTAGATGCAGATAATACAAGAAAATCGTTGAATGTTTGATGCATCATATCAAATTTGTCACCATCTTGCTGTAGGGGCCGAAAATATCGAATGGTAAAGCACAATCGTAAGATTTCTCCCTCTGACTTTTTTCCCTTAACGTAATCGTTCATAATAGCCACAATTGAAAGACATATGGCTGATTGAAATTTGCTGTTGGATCCAACTTTGCACCAACGTCTTCACATCCGTGTGATTACACGCTCAAATAGCTATGCACGTTGACATGTACGCGTCATGCCCGTTCGTCGAGTGCTAGCAACTGGAATATACAGCAGTGCACATAGTGCTGTGTATAGGTGTATACATGTGTGAGTGCGCGCGCGCTTGCAAATCGGACGGTCTGATAGGCATGGCCATTAGCCTAAATATCTCAGTCAGCTGACGTTCCTTGATATACGCGATAATAACCAATATTCCAGAACGTCGTATACAAGAAATGCATGTACGCACACGTGTTCTGTTTCGTCGATATCAAAACACAACCTCCGTCGCATATTCATTTTCTACGATCTACTACGTATGGGAGATTTCGGTCGTAATCAAGAGCATGGACACCCAAACATTTCGATCTACTTCCTCTCTTTCTCTCTCTCGCTCTCATTTGCATGTAGGGTACTATTGAAAGAGGAATGTGCACCAAATTCGGACCTGGAAAATGAAGCGGTATCAGGTGTGGTTGAACTTCCGGGTGACCGCTTAGCTGCATATTGATTAGTACTCCGTAAGACGTTACGGAGATTACAATGATAACCCAACTAAATTCGGGACAATGTAGCCACCTAAATCGGCACCGACTTTTCAAGGTTTCCCCGTGCCCTTGTGCATATGCGACACAGTCGCGGATTCGCAAGAAGCGCTACACTTTGGAGGTTCCCTCAGAAACTGGAAATAGTGTATTGACAAGCGCAAGGTAAAAGTGAAGAGTGAAAGCCTTCAATAGGGAACATTGGAAATTACTAGAAATTAATTTTCATCAATATGTGTTGCCGTATCAATTTGGAAAAATAACTTTGTGCCGGAACTGTACAACAGCTATGAATGAGTTTTTTTTAATGAGATTTCCACGAACAACTAGATTATTTTCACTCTATGAATTCCAAAACGATCCTTGTATGACAGTGATCAAAGGCTCGAGGGTTAGAAATTCTCGACTGTCCTGTACATTCTGAGAATCAGTAAAACACGTGAGTGCTTCAGGCTGTCTGTAGAAAAGTAGAGAGATTAGAATGATTATGTGTGTTCATAATAATGAATTGGCGGTAAACGTCGTTAATTCTAGTGACTTTTCATAAATGCATACATCAACATTATAACTGGTGGCTACGCGAGTATTGGCAATGATGTTATCATTCGAAACATTAGTTGGTTAGGAATTATGAATTTTACTTCATAGCTCTCTCAGTCCATAAATCATAAACCATCGTTTACTAGAGAGTGCTGGGTAGATTACTAGACTCAAACGATCACTAACTAGTTTTTATTCTTTTGCGTGTATTGATGATTCTGTTGTGTCGCGAACTTGATTATTTTCATTCAGTTTCTTGTTGCTCGCTGCGTTCTATTCAATACACATGCATTGATTGCTGCATACATTTTTGAACCATTATTTTTCTTAAGGGGTTATACCAGTGTGACACTTGCAAAAAAACGTTTTTTCATGTCTTTTTCGACCGTTTATACTTTCAAGAATATCCTGTAAAAATGTCAAGGCCGTATCTCTAATCATTTTATCTTACAAAAATGGATAGTTAAATCGTTAAACGCGTCTTTCTCGAAATGAGATTTTTCAAATTTGCTGACATTGCAACTCAAAGAACAATTATCCTATTGAATTGAAATTTGAACTGAGTACTTTTGAATATATTTACTCTACAATGACGTAGGATATTTTTAATTGGATGAAATTGACGATTTGGCATTGAAAAAACGACCATTTTATAGGCAAGAAAACCGACTTTTTTCATAACTACGCTATTTTGTTAGATTTTGATATTTTTCAAGAATCCTCCCCCATTATACAGGAAATACCTTCCACTTTAACAACATTTTTTTCTCTTTCGGTTTCAGCTACTCAACCGGCCGGAATCATGTCAGCAGTGAAGGAACTATTTTTTGGCGCCTCCGAAGGCAGCGCATAAATGGCTTGGACCTCAATATTTTTCTATGAAAAAATTATGTAATATAGGTCAAATATAGCCAAATATATTCTTAATTTTCCGAAACATTTAATTGAGTACTTTCTTCCAAAACATTCCCGAAAATCACCCACATTTTCAGCGTTCACACTGGTATAGCCCCTTAAGGGGCGTAATATTCAGTTACAAAATCCGCTATGTATAATGCAGCATACCATAATCCATCAACACGCTTCTTCGATAACCAAAAATTAAAGAAATCAAAGTCATGCGCTGAAAAAATTTCGTCCGTCATTATTCATTGCTTCTATCTCGGAGGTGAAGGGGTCTTCTCATTTAAGACACTCAAAAAAGCCATTTTCAAGAATCGTCTGAACAGGTTTATATTATAGACATTGATATAAAAGTTGTTACACTTAATAAATAGACTTTCGAAATACATACAACATTTTTTAAAATGCAATTATGTAACCCAAACATGCTTTAAAAGCGTTTTTGTCGAAACAACGTTTTTCGACGGCTTGTTGATAAAGTCTTGGAAACTACTAAACGAATCCTTATGAAATTTTAACGACATATTCTTAACAACTATAGCCATAACCCATATCAAGGTATGATCCGTCTCCTAAAAACTAAACCGTTTGATTTTTTTGATTTTTCAAATAAAAAAAAAACGGCTAAAACCGTTTGATTTTTTTGTTTCGGATGATCCATCTCCGAGATTTCATCAATAGCGCGGACCTACAATTTTTTACAACTTTTTTCTACCATTTTCGTCTATAAATAGTGACTTAAATAAAGAATTTTTTTGAAATGCATTTCGAAAGTGTATTTATTAAGTGTAACAACTTTTATATCAATATCTATAATATAAACCTATTTAAAAATCATGAAAATAGCCTTTTTCAGCGTCTAAAGTGTGAAGACCCCGTAATAAGACATCGACATGGCACATTTCTAGGGTTCCTTAGTCACCTATTTCAGGGTTCTGTAGTAAAACAAAAAACCCTTAGAACTTCGTCATGACTGGCAGTCAGTATGTGAAAGCCTCACCGTGTTTACAGTTGTAAACCTATATGCATGACATTTTACAAGGAGATGCTTCAGAGAGACTTCTCAATTAGTATGTAGCGAAAGCACGCAGAATTTTTTTACACTTTTCTCCGAAATGTAAAATGGAGGCGAATTTGTTTTTTCTCGCGGTCTCCATCGAGTGGGGGTCATTGAACAGGTATTTCGAAATGGAAATGAGGTCCCATGTGTCATATTTCATTTGGCATGCAACGTCTCCCCCCGTCTAATATCTCAAGCGTTGGTTTAAAAAATCTAAAAACTTCTAGGTACCAGCACTTGACTAGAGCCGTCGATCAAAATCGTTTCAGTTAAGTTACATCAATCATTCTTCTGAGTTCCAACGTTATAACGCTTGCGGGCTTTTACTATCACCCTTCCCAATTGAACCCATTCCTATCACTCCTCACTCGCACTTCGCTAATCTAACCTAACTTTCGTTGCGTCCACAGCCGTCTTAAGGCGTTACCCCCACTTGTAGCGCAAAAAAAGGCCTTTTTCATGAATTTTTTTAATGAAAACTACAAAACTTTTTTAATCGATCAATATACCATCTTGAAGAACACATCTTGAAGAACTTTCAGTAATTTTTTTATTGAAAAATATTACATTGTTTCGTGGCAAATGGCCGTCAATGAAATAATGTTTTTATATACACGGTTTGCGGTGACCAACATTGCGGCGAAGTGGATCATATGAAAAAAAAAATGCGGATGGATTTAGTCAAATATAAGTATAAACTAGTCTTTAATCGAAGGATTTTAAAAAATATTCACTTTTCACAAAATGGCGGACAGTCAAAGTTAATGGTTCGATTTTAACGAAAAAAACGGCCGTTTTTTGGCTATAAAACGGCCATTGTTTTCGAAAAAAAAATCGAACGATTAAAGACTACATTTTTATGTATTAAATAAGCCTGCAAAATTTCAAGAAGATCGGTTCATTAGTGTTCGAGTAATCTTGGTCACCGACTTCAGAAATGCTATTTTGAGAAAGACGCGTTTAAAGTTTCTCTTTTAACGCTCTTTCAACGCGGATTCTTCTCTTTCAACGCTCATATCTCAGTCAATTTTGTTCGGATCGACTTGACATTTTCAGGACATATTCTCAGATACTTATACTTCAAAAAAATGCAATAAAAAAATCGATTTTTTCATAATCGCAAGTGGGGGTAACCCCTTAAGCTACACTATACCGCATTCGACAGAGGTACGGGGAACTGTGGAAAATCCGTACCGCTATAGACGGCCCCATATTCGTCTGATTCTCTGGTGCACGAACAAACTCAAGTATCTTCACGAAGGTATCACAAGTATCGGCCTTCCGCCCATGTGCACGGCTAAGCGGTCACGGCTTCAAAAATCGGCCTTGCACAACGCTGCTTAACTAGAAGCACCGCCGGAGCCGAACCCAGATCGCCTATCCACCAGTGTCGGCAAGTTACATCAATAGATTCAGGAAACATGGATAACCAAGTTATCAATATATTCATAGACTTAATGGAAACTATATAAAAGGAATGAATAAATAATTCGATTACGTGTCATTTGAGAATCTCGTCACTGGAATATCACTCAAACGAAGCAATGTTGATGCTTTGAATGGCAGCATGAATATACAATTACGTAACCCTACTTTATGCGAGCTCGGGCCACGCACTTATTAAATTTTCAGCATTTACGATCGACGAATAAACGGAATAATATTACATTCCAATCATAGGGGGTGCGACTAAATATGAACAATACAAATTCTGTGTACACATTGATTACCGTCGCGTGCGAATTTCGCACTCCTGATGAATTACCGCACATGATCCATTTTATTCCAAAAAAATCTACTTTCAACCTGGTTTACCTATAGTTGTATTTATGCCGATACTCAATGATTAATCGTTATACACGAGTACGTGCCACTCGTCCCACCAGAGATGACTGTTTTGTGCAAAATTAATAACACATAATATGACGTACATTGACGGGTATAATTCCGCTCAGAGCACTTGCAATTCGCAGCATAGCGAGACAATTTATTCAACGCGGTAGCGAGCCGTTTGAACTGGTTTTTTTACGGGGTATCTGTTGGCTTTATCGATCATCAATCTCTTTGACGAGACACCACCGTGGCGGGTTTTGGGTGGTCACGATCGATGGGTATCACCCGAACGAGGGTCAATCCTGATAAAATTTAAACATGTTTAGGGTGGACGGAAAATAGTTCATACGTATACACACACAGACCCTTGCATACGTATATACCTATATTCAAGTACACACACGCGAGAGGCGAGTTCAGCAAGCCCGTTGCGAAAGCGTAGCTTACACCAGATTGTAAAGTAGCATTTACATGATACAAGCCTGCCCGAGAAATCGAGCATTCTCTGTTCCACACGCGGCCTCTCATCCCTTTGGACACATCACCGTATGAGATATTGCGATGCATGTATAAGTTGTGCTGGACCGACGGCGTGTCGACCGACACGATACGTAACAGCGGGATTTTTTTGCGTCCTGCATATGTGTATATATATATATATATATATATATATATATATATATATATATACACACACATACAATCACCGTCAAATTCTAACGCACTGCACAGGAAATTCCACGTAAAATAATCCAACTTCGATTCATCGGTTATTCGGAGTTTATACGAAAAAAATTAATGGTATAAAAGTTTCTAAACCGATCATTCGACGACGATGAATCTTGGAGTTTTTTCGGCGAGCCGTATGAATTGATTTGGATGCACTTGGTCACGTTTCAATTCTAGTTTTTCTCCAAATAAAAAGTAGAGCGGCTGGGAAGCCCCATCGAATAGCCATCCGCAAAATGTGTAAGTTAAAAACGCAAAGGTCCTCTTTAAAACGATTCTGCTAATAAAAGTATGAAAAAATACGCCCGATGCAGAAACGAAAATTGAGC
Source organism: Ophion ellenae (assembly GCA_963210295.1). Classification (NCBI taxonomy): domain Eukaryota; kingdom Metazoa; phylum Arthropoda; class Insecta; order Hymenoptera; family Ichneumonidae; genus Ophion; species Ophion ellenae. The sequence goes on along the minus strand of OY723387.1, from coordinate 14,713,385 downwards.
ATTGACTCGTTTTTAAGGGGTTAGGCCACAGTAACGGGTATAAAATCGTGTGCGGATTTAACAATTTTTTTCGTATGAAAAAGTGATTCACTCATAAAATTAATTACACATATATTTAGTATGAATATCAAGCTGTTAGACAATATTTATATTTATTTTCGATTTACAAAATGGCTGACTACTAATATTTTCTTTTAGTATCTTTTTTTTAGGCGCTCCGCGGCGTGACATTTAGCATCCACAATTTTTTATCTAGAACAAAAAACAAAAATTCTCGTCAATCTACATTAGAATACCTAGAGAAGTACGTACGAAATTTGAAAAATATTGTTTTATTCAAAAGTTGTAGGTATTTGAATTGAGTTGTACGTAATTGAATGAATTTTCAGTGAAAAATTTCGTATAAAACTGCTCATGAAATGAAAAGTTTTCGATTAATCAGCAAATCCGTACGTACTTCTCTGCGAAATGCAATTAGGAACATAACTTTTAAATTCGAAGTAAATCGAGTGAAAATTGTTGAAGTTATTTGTCACGCCAATTGGAAAAAAGGTGTTTCGAGAATAACGCGTATAAAGTTTTAGGTACTTTATGGCCGTGCCAGAGGTGGGCTTACGTTATACGGTCAAAGTCGGTAAAAAAAAAAATGTCTTGCTATAAATCGAATAATAACTTATTCTTATGATGATAAAGCACCGTTTTAGCGAAAAAAATCAATTTTTTGAAAAATCTGCTGTGGCCTTACCCCTTAATTCGCTCTGGAACGGGTGATTTAAATTTGATCTGGATGTCATATATTTTGTTCCTATAATGAATATTACCAGAGGACTGTGAAATACGTAAAAATCGCCGCCCGATTAAAACTAATTATACATTTGATTGACAGAAATATTCATTCGACGAGTTGAGAGGAAACATTTTATTGGAGTAAACGCGGTTTTTTTAAAGACGTTTTTCAGATCTCAGCTAAATCAATCTCAACAATAACATCTTTGCAACAATAAATGGAAAAAATAAAAATAAACTTACTCTTTTCTGAATAAATCTGAACTTTTTCACTAAAAAATCATAAACCCAAAGACTGTTTTTAGAATGAATTTATTTGGATATTCGTGAACTACAATCACCCTGTTAGGAAGACCGTGGCCTTGCGAACATCGAATACACCATGCACCTATGTTACATATAATATATATGTTCTCTATATAGGAGGTGAAGCACGTTTCTCAGCGTGTCGAGTTCTGAATTTGATACCGCTCCACTTGGTCAGCAGTTCGCGCACATCTCGTATTAAATCATACTCAGGCGTTTCGGAAAAATATCGTGAATGCGAACGTTTGTTCGCTTTATCCACCGTTAAATGGATCACTCACATCAAGCGGCAGCTATATCAATCGTATCTCTTCATACTCGGCTGATATTCCCGTAATGTATTTGGTGCGAATGTGAACCACAATTTTTCGGTACATTATTCTCACTCAAAGGAATCAACCGCGAAGATATAATGCGAAGCCTTGTGAGCGCGGAGCGATGAATGATAAGCAGTATTTGGCAGTAATTGATTAACACTCCGACGATCTTCAATGCGCAGCTGTTAACGGTGATTCAAATTCGCATCACTGCACATTTTAATTTCCGTGTGCCACTAAACAACGCCGTTTCGCAGGAACGAACAGTCGATTAACCTACATTTTCTTAGTGCTGATCGGGGTAGCAAAATGTTCCGGAATATTTGCGTTAAGTTTGTGAAATGCCAATATCTTCCTTTGCCATAATTAATTTGTAACTTCATTCAAACAATAAATATTTCTTCAGTTCTACCACCTTTGCATTCGGTGCGATCAAGTTTCCTTTCATAACTAAAGTCGCAATTTAGCTGAATCATTAATACGCTAGATATGCACACAATATAATATCCACGGAAACACCACCCAAAGAGCGGAGATTCCTAATTTGCACCTCCCCTTCCAAGACATACGCATGATAAAGTACCACATAGTATCGATATTATCATCTTGAGTGGGTGATTAATGGGCTATGCTGCTTCTTGATAAATAATCAATGAGGATTCTTTTACCAAATTCGATATGCACCTGCAACCTGATATACCGATCGTATGATGTGACCACGTGAAGTTCAAGCCTCAATGAATCAGTGAATAAATAGAACCGGGTTCAAAACCGTGTCAACGAAGACATATGCATGAATAATATATTATTCTAACTTCTCATGCACCGGGGTCAAAACTACCATTAATGCGATAATGTTCTCTCCTTCGTTTTCGCCCTCCTTCATTCTCTCTCACGAAAGACATTCATTACAAGATTTCGCGTTCCGATTACGGGCAAATGTCGTTTTATGCCCGATATACGTACTCGGATAAGCCATACTCGTAGAGCTATAAAAGCGTTCAGCTGTGTAGCTAATAATGGCACAAAGCTGCTATTTGCTCGTTGACGTAGGAAATTCTGAGCTGCAGAACGCGAGCGTGACCAGACCGTTGATGATCAAGTGTATAAGATCGACTCTTACATCCGACGATTATTTTATCCCTCATTCCTATGTACGTAATCCTATGAGCGCAAATTTGATACAGGGATCAGGGACAGGCTGTTTCCGACTTAAAAAAGGCCATTTACTACCAGCATCTTTACTGACTATCTTCACTAAATATCTAAACTTATTCACCGGACAATCTGTTGCGACAAAACATGTAGGGAAAAATTTTGTAAAAGTACTGCTTTATTTGCAATTTGATTGTTTACATATTCTAAATTCGCCAAGCAAGTTGGGTATACGAAAGCTTGCAATAAACATGGTCGTTAGTGTACATATACTATCCTAATGATGAAAAAAATTCCCAAGTCCCGAGTCGAAATGTCTGTGGTATTCTTGAGAGTGGTTTTTTTTCATATGGATCCTTCTTTTCATAGGCCGAGTATGCCGTGAGGAAAAAATTACGGGGCAAGTTTAGCTTTGGGATAATCTCAATGGTAAATAGAATTTGAAACGAAGGGAAGCGTGGAAAGGGGAGCAAGGCGGAAGGCTGAGCGGGGTATAATAGATCAGGGGTGCGAGCACGAAAGAAAGTTTTCCGAACAATGGTGGAACGTGGCTTGGAAAATTGATGAGGCACGTTAGGGGTGGACGACGATAAATGTGTATCCAGTTTTATTAAATGTCGCGCGTCTACGAGTACAAGGGCGCATGTACTGGAGAAAAGCGGACGTTTCCAGTGCTTTTCCTCTCGGCAATGTGTAAATCGAGTAAAAATTGTAGCGAACGTGCGTGGGCATAAGTAGAGTGGAGTAACCGTGCGTGGAAAACCTCGAGGTGAACATTTTCAGGAATATATATGGTTTAATGGTAAATGTATATAAAAGCGTGAATTGAAGCCTCTTGCAAACAATGTACGCCAGGTGTAAATGCCGCAAGCCAATTGAAAATTCCATTTTTTTTTTATACAATTATATACAGCTTTGGAATTCGACAATAACGAATCGCTGCGAAAAAGTATTTACAAATGTATCATCTGCTCAATCTTTACAAATTATTCAAGAAAAAAATTCTTGTACACCCAAAATCAAGAACGTGCGATCAGTGTGCTATGTCAGCGTCCGCGTATGTCATCAGGGGGCATCCATTAATTACGTGAGGTGATTTTGGCGATTTTTCGACCCCCCCTCTCCCCCTGGTCAGATGTCGTGAGATTTTGCTCGACCCCCTCCCCCCACCCCTATTCTCACGTGAGATTTGTCAAAATGCATACGTTCACGGAAAATAAATTGTAGTAGAAGTAACTCAGGGGAGTTAATTAACAAAAAGTAGGGAGACTCTCCCTACGTGATAAAAATTACGTGATTACTAAAATTACTAAAATTACTAAAATTACGTGATATTTGCCGAAGCCCCCCTCTCCCCCACGTGAGATTGGGTGAGATTTCGCTCGACCCCCTCCCCCCCAAAAACGCCTCACGTAATTAATGGACGCCCCCTAAGCAGCGCGTTTCTGAGCCGATACTTGGATGGGTGACCGCTTAGCGGTGCACGAGCTTTTCGACTACTGAGCAGGAGGCAATTTTACTGAGTTCTTGATAGTAATGCATCTGTAACTCAGTCAAATGATAAGTATTGAGGTTTTCCACAGTTTCCCGCTGCCCTCGCGCAATGCGACACAGTAGCGCATCAGAGGCTGCGAGCAGCACTCTATGGGGGGGGGGGAGGGGGGGGGTCTCCAGAGAATTAAAAATAGTAAAGTGACAAGGTGCCATTTTACTATTTTGGAGGTGAGAGTATAAGGAAATAGGATAGGAAGTAAAAGACCGCAAAATCATAGAAAGAAAATAATAAAAAAATATATGACGGTCACGCAGAGTAAGTTATTCGACCAAACCACTATTTCCCATTCGGACTGATACATTGAAGTATTACATGCTCGCATAAAACCCGAGGCATGCTAACTGAGGCCGGTCGAATGAATGGTGAAGGATTTTCCATTGCTCAATCGTTCAAGAAAATGATAAAAATTGATGCGCTGATTTATAAAACGCACATTCGAAACGTCGCAGGAGTATTATTATTCCGTGTCCGTGGTGTATATCGCAGTAGGGCTATGATTTACGAGAAGGCGCGTGAGTGTGCAGCCTCTCATCACGGTTGGATCTCGGTGTCGATGTGTTCGAGCCTCGGCATTGATTCCATTTCGAAAGTGTATATAGTTATATATAAGAATTTAATTGGACTGATTGAATATCCGTTATTCTGCGGTTGCGTGTATAGATACTTATACAGATATAGAAGAGTATACTTATATAGATCAACACGAATAGAAATATGTGTGTATACATATATATTAGCCCGAAGAGCTGGAGAGAAGACATTGAAGGCATCGCGAGCCTTCTACAGTCTTGTTCTTGAAGCCCTCAATAAATTCTCCATGTTATATATCGACGGTTGGCAAAATGCATACGTATACAGCGTTAGTCAACGTTTTTTTTTGTTATCGTTGGATTTTTATTTAGTGCTGACTGAAGCGCAACTACCAATTACAGCTTCATCCAATCGTCCTTCTATCATCGAGAAAATTGAATTCGAATCTGCGCATCTTCGAAACCCTTGTAATTATATTTGAGAAAAAGAAATTGTTGAGGATGTACGTGCATTGATTTCTAATATCAGATTTTAATGTTCAATAACAATAGTTGCGCGTAAATATTCATTCAAAGATTTTCAAGTATAAATGTTGTGGATTTTCAAGGTGTCTAAAAGGAACAAATTAAATTTACTAAAATATCTCTGACGTACAACCACGAAATACCTGCAACATTTAGACGTGCAATGTGTGTGTGTGTGTATATATATAATGTCGGTAAATCATGCAACCGCAGCACTGGCTGCGGTGCAGCTTGCAATGATTACGGTAGAACCCCATTATCGTTGCACGGCTCTTCACACATATACGCATCGTGCAAGAGGACACTCGGAACTCACAGGCCAACACTTCAAACACGACCCTGCACGACTATAACCACACGCGTAAACGTTCTAACCCCAGTCGTCAACGATTTTGGGGTCCGCCAATTACGCGTCGTAATTTGATTTTATCGAGCATTAATCTTCGCGACAATCGAGCTGTATGCCGCCGTCCTGACGATGCGAAATAATCGATCGATATAATGTGTAGTTTTGTCGCACATAAAACAACGGAATCATTCTGCTCACGTACAATTTGTTGGAATGGACAGCCTTTTTCACTGATTCTTCAAGGGAGCTAAAGACCTGATTGCTGTGATCATGAATTATCACACATTTATCCTGTAGCATCGGGTCCGAACATCATAAATCATTTCTTCAATTTTCCTAACAGGAATCCTAAATAAAGCTTTTGAGCGATTCCCGGAGCGTAAAGTTACCAAAACTGATTTGGGAAAAAAATTGTTATTGGCATTCCAAATATGTACCCGGCAACGACACGATCTTTATGAATCTGGTGGCGAAATATGGACAGTTGAAAAATTTGGTGCGAGTTCATTTTTTAATATCTAAACACACTTTTAGTGCAGTCGTGCTGTCGCTGAAAATCCACGAAATCGGAAAAAATAGTAGAACGTCAGTTTTTTGACAAGTGATTCTGTAGGTGCGGCGGGTGCTACATCCACGTTTGCCTAAAAATCGGCGTGCAGGTTTTGTTTAGGGAATGTAGGGGGGGTGTGCATTGATGCTAAACTACAACCCCTACGAGAAGGGCGCCGTGAGACAAAATCTCCAGACAAATCCAGGCTTTGGTTTTGTCCACAGCGCCGAAGTCGTGAAAGTTCATTTTGGAGGTGAAAAAGTGGGGTGAAATTTAGGAAAATCAGTTTTAATTCAATAACTCTTAAGGAAAAAATTGTACATTTGTTGTTCAAATGGGAATGTTGTAGCCGTTGAAAAGATGCATCGATCGAGTATTTTATCATCACTCTTCGATAAAATGTTCGCCCCCAAAAAAATTATTGAAATACCAAAAAAAAATTGTTTACCGTATAGCTAAAAAATAATCGATTTTTCGGGGATAGTTTAAATGTACGAAATGTAGAGAATAATTTTCTCTATATTTTCGTTTCTATGGACCACCCTTTGAATTTTTGTTTTCCAACCCCTTTCGGGGGTTGAAAATTCAAAATGAAATTCTGGGAAAACTATTGACCGCACGAATTCGCCACCGTGGAACAATTTGTAGCTTGAACTCTCAGCTACATTTTTGTCCACGGCGCCAAACTCGTATCTCTTTGATTTTAGTCAATAGTTTTCCCGGAATTTTAAATTTAAATTTTAAACCCTTGAGAGGGGTCGGAAAAAGCAACATTCACGGGTGGTCCATGGAAACAAAAATATAGATAAAATTATTCTCTATATTTTGTAAACCATCCCCGAAAAATCGATTGTTTTTGAGTTATTCAATAAACCATTTTTTTAAATACTTCAACATTTTTTTGGGGGGTGAAGATATTATTGTAGAAGGATGATCAAATACTCGATCGATGCGTCTTTTCGAGGGCTACAATGTTCCGATTTGAACAAAAATTGTATGAATTTTTCCTGAAGAGTTATCGAATAAAAGTTGATTTTTTTAATTTGACCCCACTTTTTCACCCCCAAAATGAACTTCCGCGATTTCGGCACTGTGGACAAAAAAAAAGCCCTGATTTTTTTTTTGTAGCGAACATAGAGGACTAGTCTTTAACAACTGGCATCAGGAAGTATTGAGGTTTAGTCGTGGCGAGTTACACGATCGAGCATTGCATAGAAATTATTATTTGCTGCATTGTTACTACATAGTTATTGCAGACGAAGTTTCATGGTCGTATTATGTTGCGCCGCGGCGATGTGAATTGGCTACCAAGACCGTGCGATTTGACGCTATTGGACTTCTTTCTTTGGGTTTTTCTGAAAGGAAAAGTGAATACCAATGATCCACAGACCATTCCGGAGCTCAAGGAAGCAATTAGACGCACCATTAAGGGGTCTTCACAATTGAGACGGTAAAAAGAGCTACTTTCATGCATTTTTTGATAGGTGTATAATATAGATATTGATATAAAAGTTGTTACACTCATCAAATACACTTCCGAAATATATTTTAACTATTATTTATATAGTTAAGTCACTATTTGTAGACAAAAATGGTAGTTAAAAAAATGTCCTAAAAAAATTGTAGGTCTGCGCTGTTGATAAAATCTGGGAGACGGATCATCCGAAACAAAAAAATCAAACGGTTTTAGATTCAGTATGTTAATGGCTATAACGCATATCGTACAATTTGTGACGTATGTAAAAAGAATAGAATGGCAGACATTTTTCGACAAAGCAACAAAAACGTATTTTTTCACCGTTTTTGGCAAAAAATAGTAAATATCAACATTCTTAAAAAAATTCTTGATATGCGTTACAGCTATAGTTGTAAAGAATATGTGGTTAAAATTTCATAAGGATCGGTTCAGTAGTTTCGAAGATTTTATCAACAAGCCGTCGAAAAACGTCGTTTCGAGATAAACGCGTTTAAAGTTTGTTTGGGTTACATAAATACATTTTTTTTAATGTATGCATTTCAAAATTGTACTTATTAAGTGTGTCGATCCTTATATCAATATCTATAATATAAACCTACCGAAAAAGTTCATGAAAATAGCATTTTTTAGGGTCTAAAGTGAGAAGACCCCATAATGAAATTATTCCGCAATTATGCCAAAATGTTATTGAAAATTTCGTCAAAAAAGTGAATGTTTGCAAATAGGTACGGGGCGGCCATTTATCGGACATTGTGTTCCACACATTACCTCCATATTTGTACCTTATATTTTTTTTAATATCTTCCATTTTGGAAAAATGGAAAAAAATCATTTTGAGACTTGAGTTTTCCCATCTCGTTACAACAATGAGAATGTTCCCATTTTCTTCAACATTTTTTATTTTTTTCCCGACTTCCCAATGATATTTCCTATTTCGTTTTACTTTAGCCATACGGCACCGAACCCTTTTTATCGTTTGTCAAGTTTTCACATTTATTCATCTAACCTCTTCGTTTGTACATATGTGGTAGAAACAAAAGATACTTCGGTGCAGTCCAATGGAAGCCACGATAAAAGGAACTTGTTCATGCACTTGACTTTCATCCCTCGGTGATCGACGGAAGAGCGGGGAATTATGTACCAAAGAACCCAATTACTTGCAACTTTTTGTACGACTCTGTTTGGTACACTGATAAATGTACTCGGATTGTCTTTGCAACAAACGGAGTTAGTTTGGTTCGCGCCGTTAGGGTCGAATCAAGAGAATTCCGCGGCTCGCGATGTATAGTTCACTGATCGGCAATTTCATTCGCCAGTTCTGAGTGATGTGCCAATGTGCGCACGTGTACAGTATTTCAGTCCAGTGCCCAATTCCTATTAGTTTCTACCTGACGTTCGGATTTTAAATTACAACGGAATCCGATTGTTCGGGAGGTCTGCGGTATACTCACTCGCAATTGGTAAGCATCGATTGCCAGACAATATACATCTGTATCGCCCCCCTCCACCTCATTGCCAGCAATTCTATAAGACGACCTCGAGGATAATTTTTGCAACAAAGGATGGTCAAAAAAGCACTAAAGTTTTGTGGCTCCAGAAAAATCTTCGAGGCGCGCTTCACGCACTGGAAAAAAATAGAAGTGAAAATAGATCATGGAAAACTAACAGATCCTCGAAGTTACTTGCTCTTCTGTTACGTTTATCGGTTTTTTTGCAAAAATGTATTCTGGTTTTCGAAAATGCAGAAATTTGTACGTCCACAATTATAATTCTATTTCGTATTTAGTGCATCGATATATTACAAAAATACGAGTTCACTGGGAACAATAAATTGGACGTTATCATTTCAAGTTTAATGTGTCGACTCCTTACCCGGCCATCGTTGGATTAGAAATGTACATGAAGGGTGCTCAATTCAAGACTCTCATCGAGAATACACCCATTCACAAAAATTCACATTTTCATTGCGACTCTTCGTTCAATTCTAATATAGACCCGAGACTTTATCAGACGATCTATCTTTCGAATCAGACATTTGATTCAAAGAATATATATCGTACACATAAATATCGACAATTAACTCTTAATAAATACAATAGCGATTAACTCATGTCCTAAAAAGTTCGAGAACACTCTAGCATTGGTCTTATTAAGAAAAAAGTCAGCTCCGTACTGATAAATTGACAACATATACCAAGTACTCGACAGTATCTCAATTCGGAATTTCTTTTCAAGCCGTTACTATCGGAAACCACTTTACAGCCTCGCAGAGTCAATTTCATTTTAACTACTCCGCGTTCCACAATTATCTATACGAGCGTGTATACTAATCATGTATTAGAGATATCGAGGAATGTCTCGTTGCGCGTTTTCCTCTATTGCTTCGGGGATATCGTATATTCGGTTTATTTCGTCACAGCGACGAATATACTTCGCGGAACGGCACGCGTGCCTGTACCAGTTACGACTACTATTTCTGCACTACAATATCTACAGGTATATCGAAATTCGTATACAGCGGAGAACAGATCTCATACATACATATATAGAAACCGTTTTGCCCCAAATAAACCAGGCGCCAACCCTCGCCGTTTATTATCCAAATTACATTATTTTTACATTGATCGCCCAACTCGTGAGTACAGTGTTATTACTTTCCCGTTTGCTGCTTTAAATTTTCCGAAATTCTATTAGGTTGGTAAGTTCTCGCGACACAAACGACACCTTTTCTAAATAAACATAACATTCTATTAAAATAAAATTAATTTCTAATAGTCTCCCTCCTCATCCACAACTCGTGTCCAACGCTCAGGTAAACTTTGAATGTCAGCTGTCCAGAAATCCTCAGGTCTTGAATTGAAAAACTCTTCAATGGTATTTCAAAAATCCGTTTGATTATCAAACTGTTTATCAGGTAAACAGTTTTTCAAAGCCCGAAATAAACGATAATCTGGCGGGGCTAAGTCCGGTGAGTATGGTGGATGTGGCAGTACTTCCCATTCTAAATGTGATATAGTTTTTTGTGTCGTTTTAGCTACATGGGGCCGAGCGTTGTCGTGAAGAAGACGAACTTGGCGACGTTTACGATCTTTTTCGTTTAATAATTTCAGACAGTTTCTGTAATCGTCTAGAGTAGATCTTGACATTTATTGTGGTGTTAGGCGGAAGTAGCTGACAATACACCAGGCCCTCGAAATCCCATCAACAACAAAGTAAAACGTTTCTCTCTTCACGGGATGGTTTAGGAGTTGGTTCTGGTTTTCCCCATTGAGATAGCCATTGGCGCTTACGCGTTCGGTTAAGGTATAACACACAGCTTTCATCTCCAGTCAGTCCTCGATTTGCCAATAGGGCGTATGGGCAGCTGCCTAAGGGCGGCAGACTTTAGGGGGCGGCGGATTTTAGAGGCACCTTAAAAGGCCTAGGTAAATACAAGTGATTGAGGGGTGAAATGCAGTCACCATTTTTTTAAAATCGATTTTTTTTTACATTTTCTTGAAGTATGATGTTTCGAAAAAATTCCCTGAAAATTTCAAATCAATCCGATGAATAGTTTCCGGGATATCCCCCAATCAGTGAAGGGGCGTCGGGTCCCCATGGCAGATAGTGGCTGACAACCGCGCAAACGATAATACCCAGCAAGGCAGAATGCTTCGAAGACAACAACAAATTGATATTTTGGAAGCTTCCACATCGGCAGAAGCCCTATTGTATGGGCCAGGAATTCATGATTCGATGTAAGTAATTTTTTAATCAGTATTTCTATATATAAATCAAGTGTAAAATTGGAAAACTCTTTCAGAAATTTTCAAAAATCTATTACTCAAAAACTATGAACTTTAGCAAAATTTTATAAAGAATACATTCGTTTCAAAATTGTCCAAAATGTTTTTAAAAAATAATTCATCCCGAAAAACTTTAATTTTTTGAAAAATTGTTTCAACAATTGGCTATAAACAATTGAATGCTCGACTTTTCGGCACAAAAATTGTGATATTCGGATTCAGCGGATCAAAATACATAAAAAAAGTTTAGCTTCATACATAGAGCTCAAAATTTTACGAACATATAATACCGTATCTACATCGAAAAATTTGAACGCGTTTTTCTCGAAACTATGTTTTTCAAGTGAGTGACCACTATAATTAAAAAAAACACTCGATGGATTTTGATGAAATTTGGTATTGATAGCATTAAAAACTAGTCCTTAATCGAAGGATTTTCGCTTTTTTGAACATTTCTGTTTTTTTTTTAACAATAAACGAGCAATTTTTTGGTCGAAAATCGAAAGTTATCTGTCGGAAGCCGCCATTTTGTTAATTTTTTAAAAGAAACTCTTCGATTAAGGACTAGATTTATTATTAAACTAATGATTTTTTTGTTTATTTTTTATTTCAAATGATCCAGTAAAATTTTATGATGGTCACCGCAAAGCACTACATGCCGAAAGGAGTCCGACAAAGATGGCGATATTTTCATAAATAATTAATATTTTTCTTTGAAAATTTGTACAAGTCAAGTTGAAATATAACATAAAAATCTGTGTAACAAAATTTGTACAAGTCAAGTTGAAATATAACATAAAAATCTAAACATAAAATTGTGTGTAACCACTCTTGTAAAA